>RHPI01002503.1:642916-709059 GCA_009103225.1 Chlorokybus atmophyticus
CCCCCCCCCACCCACCCACACACACACACTTACAAACCCTGACATCCTCGGCAGCTGGCTTCCATCAGCTATGAAATCATCCCAAGGGTTTGCTAGGGTCGGCCATCGGCCCCAACGGCAAGGACCGGCTAAATTGGGCCCATACTGGTCAACTCGCGCATAGCGCACCGCTGCCGGCCCTACAGGTCGCATCGCGACAGGCAGGTTTGCGTCTTGCCGCGCCGACTGAACTGGTCAGTCCGATGCGACTGCCATTAGGCAAGTCGCGACCTATCAATGATGGCACTTATGACCATTTACGATATTACTTGATCGAGAAACGACCACCGCGGAATTTGTGTGCGAGGCAGGAATCGAACTCGGGTCTCAAGCTCCGATACCAATGTCACAGCCCACTCGGCCACCAAAGACTTGGTGCTTTTATAGTCGATTTGTGATTATATGATGTACTGTCCCGTTACATTTACCATGTTGTTCGTTAACCTCTCGCCGCTATGGACGAGGAGGTCAAGTACCCGTGTGGGGTACACCTTGAGCACCTTTTGGATTGTGCGGCCAACGGAGGTGTTAAGTGTGTCCTTGGTGGCCTCCATGCGGTAGCCTAAGTCATCTGCTAAAAACCGGCGTTGGCGCTCCTTGCAGAAGCCACTGCGCACGCGCTCGTAGTGTAGCCTGTCGCGGTGCTGGACGGTGCGCAAGTTGTTGAAGGCCATAGGGACTGTGCGCTCAAATAATGCTGCGCGCGTAATAATGTCACGGTGCATCCAATCGGGGTCGTCGAGGTTGTGCACCACGCGATCCACCTCCTGCTGTGCATGGAAAGAAAGCAATGGTAGTTGCCCGAACGGTAGGTACTACGGGCTGTACTCGCGCAGAGCTGCCTACTTTTATAGTCGGTATTTAAGAGGCATTCATGGGAGGTGGTCACGCCAGGTGTTCTTTACGTACTCCAGCACATACTTGCGGAGTGCCTTCCTAATGGTTTGCGGCGTGCGCTCGGCGAGACCGTCGGCTTGGGGGTGGTCACGCGGGGTACGATGATCGATGTAGCACCTGTCCAAGAGAGTGTCAAACTCCCCTCTGAACTTAGTGCCTTGGTCGGGGATGACCTCTGCGGAGCTGCCGAACCGGCTGAGGACATGATAGAGGAAGGCTTGAGCCACCCCTTTACTGCTCTTGTCGGGTAGCGGCACCAGCTCCACCCACTTGGAGAAATGCTCGAGCATTACTAGGCTATAACCGTTGCCGCGTGCCGAGGGTGCTAAGTCTCTCAAGATGTCGAGTCCCCATTGATAAAAGAGGCTGGAAATGCGTGGGTGTAATGTGGCGCTGCGCGTGTTGAAGCTGGCGAGCACCATGTCACATTGTTGAAAGTGACTTACAAACTCCTGCACCTGCTTGTACAACCCGTGCCACTTGTATTGTGCCCTCACAAGCTGATTGTGCGCTTGACACGGAAGTGTCCAAGCTCAGTGTGGAGGGCAGTGATGGTGATGCCTTCGCGTGCGGCCAGTGTCGGCACCTCGTTGTCTTCACCATGGAGGCGACGACACAGCTTGTCATCCGCTCAGCGGTAGTGCTGGGTGCGTTCGTCGATGCAGTCCTTCTCGCGCACACTTATACTAGAGGGAAGCTGACCACTTTGAAGGAAGGAGAGGGATGGCTTGTCCAGCCATACGTCCTGCCTGGTGTCAATGGGTGCCAGCTCTGTGTCCTCGACCTCGATGTCACCACCGCAAGTGGTCCCTGCGGGTGTAGTGGTTGCGGAGCCGGTTGGTTCAAAAGCAGGGATCTCTTCAGTTGTTGCTGAGGCACCGGCGTCGGTCTTACGCCCTGAGCGCAATGCGAGAACAGCAAACATGGCAGCCATTGTCGGAGCTGATGATGCAGAGCCGAGCTCATGCTGAGCTCCAGTCGCATTGTTGGTGCTCAGGTGTGGGTTACGACTGAGTCTATTGGCGTTTTTATTGGTGAGGCCAGCAAGTTGTCAATTTCAAAGTCATACTCCTGCAATAGCAGGGCCCAACGGGCAAGTTTCCATGTTAAATAATGGTTGGTCATCAATTACTTAAGTGGCTGATGACCGGTGATCACCTGAAACTGTCGGCCGAGGATGAAGGACCGGAAGAAGGAGATAGCCCACACTACTGCGAGACACTCTCCCTCGCAGCTGCTGTAGTTGGCCTCGGCACTGTGGTTGCTCCGGCTGGCGTACGACACTTGCTGCTCCTTTCTGTTCTCATTGTGCTGCACCAGCACGGCTCCCATCCCAAGCTTGCTCCAGACGGTGTGAAGGATGAAAGGCTTGGTGTCAGTCAGGGCGTTGAAGGATGGGTGCTGTGGTGAGCCTGCTTTTCAGCTTCTCGAAGGCCTGCTGTTACGGCTCCTTCCATACGAACTCCACTTCTTTCTTCAATAACTCGTTAAGGGGTCGCGCTATCTTGGTGAAGTCCTTCACGAAACGGCAATAGTACTTGGCAAGGCCCAAGAAGGCGCATTAGAGCAGCAAGAGCCGCCAGCCTCCATTTTTGCCTGCTATATGTACACACCGTGGGGCACGATTTTGTGCCCCACGTAAGGTACTTTGTGAGTGAAAAATGTACACTTGTCGGGGTGCACAGTCATCCCCACTCCTGTAAGCCTCTTCAGCACCTCTTCGATGTGCTGTAGGTGCTCTTCGTTGCTGCGGCTGAAGATGAAGACGTCGTTGATGTAGCACCGCGCGAAGTCCAGCCCCTTCAAGGCTTGTTCATGACGCGCTGGAACTTGGTGGGGGCATTCTTCAGCCCGTACGGCATCACCTTCCACTGGTACAACTCTCGGTTGCCCCGGAAGGAGGTCTTGTGTTGTCCTCATCCTTGATGGAGAATTGGTTGTACCCTTGGCGCATGTCGAGGATGCTAAAGACTGTGCAGTCTCCTACATTGTTAAAGATGCCCTTTATTGTGGGCATTGGGTACCTGTCTTGTTTGGTCTTGTTGATGAGGGGACGGTACTCGCCGCACATGCGCCGTTCTGTCCAGTTGCCTGCCGAATCTTTCCTTGATGGCATAACGGTCGTGGCTGCAAAGTCCGATGTGGACTCCTCAATGAGGCCTGCGTCCAGCAGCACCTTACATTTCTGTTCCACCAGATCCTCCTCTGACTTAAAGAGCCTGTGTTGCCGTCGGAACACCGGCTCGGTGTCCACCAGCTCGACGTTTATCTGGTACACTGAACATGTACCCAGCTCCTTTACGTTGAAACTGAATTGGCTCCTCCACATGAGGAGGGCCTCCAGCTTCTCTCGGGTGTCCTCCGTGGCAAGAGGGTCGGTGGCGTGGTCCTATGACGTTGCATTGGCAACCACTGAGATGTCTTCCACTGTTCCTGCTGCTTGCTCCTCCATATGAGCCACCTCGAGGGCTGTGTGAGCTGCCTTGGTGTCTGCAACGCAATCAGCCCACCCCCCAGCCAGGTGTGCAAGACCCTCGAAGGACACATGGCGGTCCTGCAACGCAAAGCTCAACTCTAGCACCAAGACCATGCTGTTTGGGTCCATGGCGCGATTGAGCAGCTGACATTGCTGACTATCGGTCAGCGGGGACCATGTGACACTGTTGAGAAAGAACCTCATGGCGCGCTCACGCGCATTGGGTTCTTCCAACTTGCCTGTCGTGGTGTCGAACACCATGCCATCGCCTCCATTGCTGAAGGCATAGGACTCTTGGTAGGACACCAACGTGGGAAGCGCGCGGCGCGGTTGCCCAGGTTGGTTGCATCGGTAGAAATGGCTGTGATCAAGACGTGTAACAGGTTAAGCTCCAAGGTCGGGGTCGAGGATGTCATCGACCAAAAAGTTGCGGGGCCGTGTACTGCGCGTGTCCTCTGCTGTTATTGGCTCTTTTGTGGTGGCCAAATTTGTCCACTTGGCGCGGACGCGATGTGCACGGGAACCATGGCACGCTGCGTTCACCTTGAGCGCATGCCAAAGAACGGAGCACACTTGTTGGTAGGTGGAGGCGACATGAGGACGCTGGTCGTCCTTTGAGTGCACATCTCCGATGACGTACCCTAGTGGCCTGAAGATCTGATGCTGTTGGAGGAGGTGGATGACTCTCATCAACTCTCATAACAGACCTGAGCGAGGGTTGTCAAGGCCTTGGCCTTTTCCCGCCCTGAAGTGTCCTTAGCACTCCAATGCCGAATCAACAAGTTGATGTTACCGAGGGACAGCAAGTGGTCCTCTTTGATTAGGCGGATGCCTTGAGGCTGCCTTACAATGCCGACGAGGGCAGTTTCTGTGAATAGCGCTCGTTCAGCTGACGCAAATGGTGCTTAAGGGCTGTTTGAGCGCGCAGGTAAGGGTCGCAATGATCATACTTGGTAACTTTGATACATGTATTGAGGACTGCGGCAAAACCACTGTCAATGCCTCTCAACAATTTCAACACCGTGATGCCCTGCTGCCGTCGAAAGATATGAACTCCACGACTCCGGTGGCTACCATGTGCTGGTCTTGCACCTTGCCGTGTCCCTTATGGTTATGGAAGCGCGAAGTGATTAGTGTCTAGGTCAGCAACGGGTGCGTGTCCACCTGTGCGCGCCAACGGCGGTCGGCCGGGTCTTGTAATGCCACCTTAACAGTGGCATCCTCCTGCTCCTCAGTGTAAGGAATGGGAGCGGGGTCGTGTGTGCGGCAAGGGGCTGCAGTGAAGGCAGCGACTTGTGCGGGCGCTGTCATATGTGGCTGATGCAGCTTCCCGTGTGCGCACATGACTGCATGTGGCTGTGGCAGCCACTTTGCATGGGCACGCGTGCGTGACACCAACTCGAGAGGCAGGAAGCTCTGTACCTCTCCGTCATCTTCATCCCAATGTGGTTGGAACCACTCCTGCTCTGTCCAGCAGTCAAGGCCCATGCCCACGATGAAGTTGAAGTCCTGCCTACGCAAAAAATTGAAGGAGCCAGCTTTGGTGACCACCTATTGCCGAACGATCTCTGTGGTGTGGGTTGGATCCAGCCTTGTCAGCCGAATGCAGAAGGCCTCTTTGGTGACCCCCATCACCTTGTCACGGCTCCATGTTGCTATGTCCAATACGTATGGGCAGGGCATCGGGTTCGAGCTGGTGATGACAAGGGATCGCGCGATGAAGCGCCCGATGATGATTAGCTGTGCTCCGTTGTCCAGCATCACCCGCTTGGGTGCCAGGCCGTTGATGGTCACATGCTTGCCTTGGTTGGCTACCATGGCAGCGTTGGCGTTGATGCGTAGCCTTGGTGCGGGCTGTTGGCACCGGTGTCTCAGGTCTCTCAACCGAAGGTGCTGAGCGCATCGCAACCACACTCCTCTGCTTGCTACGTCTTGACGACCCCCTCCTTGTCATTTCCCTCTGCCAAGTTGGCCTTGTCGTGGTGGTTGGTAGACATGGGGAGGCCTTTGCGCTAGGGGTTCTAGTGCTGGCTGCGGTAGAGGTGATGGCGGATGCCGCCTTTCAGAGGATGAGATCATGCCTGCCGGCGTCCCTCATGGTTGTGGAGGAAAGCCTGGCAGTCCCGGTGTTTGCGGGCCCGCCTCGCGTTCTGCTTGCTCTGCGGCGTAGGTCCATCGGACAGCATGAGCTGCCTCCCTGACCAAAGTCCCTTCTCATGTGGCTATGGACTCTGTGTCCACATCGGTCCAATGCTGATATTATGGCATGAGCTGCAGGTATACCGCGCGCAGTACCTGATGCTGCATGTCGTGAGTGATGGTGGGGACTCGCAAAATTCCTGCCATGTAGGCATCCCACCTGCCTTGTACCACGCCCACATCGAACACGATCATGGCGCGCGCCCGCATGGAGCGTGGGAAGTCGGTCTGCTGCGCATGTAGCTCATGAGCGATGGCGATGCGCCGGCGTTGCCATGCTGCTGCTACTCCCGGCAGCCGCAGTATTGCCTCTTGCACTCCCTTCAGAGTGTCTGACGTAGTGGTGGCAGCTTCATCGTATGCTTGCCGCATCGAGCATACGATCATCGGGCATACCATCGACCAGAGGGGGCAGTAGCGGGGCGATTGTCCCCCCCCCCCCCCCCCCCCCCCCCCCCCCCCCCCCCCCCCCCCCCCCCCCCCCCCCCCCCCCCCCCCCCCCCCCCCCCCCCCCCCCCCCCCCCCCCCCCCCCCCCCCCCCCCCCCCCCCCCCCCCCCCCCCCCCCCCCCCCCCCCCCCCCCCCCCCCCCCCCCCCCCCCCCCCCCCCCCCCCCCCCCCCCCCCCCCCCCCCCCCCCCCCCCCCCCCCCCCCCCCCCCCCCCCCCCCCCCCCCCCCCCCCCCCCCCCCCCCCCCCCCCCCCCCCCCCCCCCCCCCCCCCCCCCCCCCCCCCCCCCCCCCCCCCCCCCCCCCCCCCCCCNCCCCCCCCCCCCCCCCCCCTCAATTGTTGCGCCAACGCCCTCGCTTAGTCAGCAACAGTTGCTTGCCCTGGCTGTGCGACTGTGGTTTGCGCTGATAGCACCACGGCAAGAGCAAAGGAGGTGCCGGCGATTTCTGACGGTCCCGCGGGTTGCACTGCAGCGGCGCTTGCTGTTTCACTTGTCGGCACGCATCAACTTGCGCAGCTTAATCTTACCGATAACGATTAGCCTTTTCAAAAGTGAAAAACCGCTCTGCCACTTCATCTAGGTTTGCTCTCAACTTGCAGTCCGCACTGCGCTTACAATTTCATGGTAGTTTTTTTGCGCAATGCAAATGCAGCAGAGTGGTACCATTCAATTCATTATATATGGTTTTTCTCTCTTTTTAAACAGCAAGGTAGACTGTTGATTTACGCATTTACTATCAAATGCGGAGAGATCTTTCAATTTTAAACTAAAAAGTAAACGTTATATCGGGTGGCTGCCACTGCCACTGCCACTGCATTCAGGGGATCCAATTTATTTGTGGTAGCATCGGCCGCACTGCGCCTAGTCTGCATCCATTCAGCAACTTAGTTTGCATACCGCATAATTAAAGGTATCAAAGATCTCCCGTTGCATTGGATGCACCCATTAGAGTCCACAAACAGAGTTGCACTGCTTTACAGGTGACTCCTCTGTGTGAGTCCACGGAGTGCCATGTCAGCGCTTAACGGCATGTTTGAGGTGGCCACCAAGAGGTCCTGCACTCGGCGATGCTAAAGTCCCAGCGTCAAGGCCTCAAAGTCAATCTGTTGCGCTGGCATTGGCTGTCGTGATTGGCCGAATGCGTCCTGCAGTCTCGCGTGAAGCGCGAAGAACAATTGTATTGCCAGCTCCAATACAGCAGGACGCCTTGAAGAGGCAAGCTCTCATTTCAGAAGCAGTGCCAACTAGAATCTCATCTTCCAATTGTTGTTGGGTGGGCTCCAGCAGTGTATGGTATTCGGGCGGTGGTAGCGGCATGATGCGATCATCTCGCGCTACATGTGCTTGTGCGTTGCCCCCTAGTCCGTACGCAACGGTAACGGGTTCAATGTTGTGTAAGACGGACACCCAAGCGCGCTCTGCTTGCAGTCCGCATCGCACTTGTTGAATGACATCAGGGTGTGGAGAAGGGGCCGCGCAAACCCCTAATGGTGCGGTGGGAGTGGCAGCAGGGGCTTACAGAGGTGCGGCAACATCAACTGCATTAACAGTTGTAGCACCTGCAGCAGTCGTGGTGACGGAGGTCGCTGCTATGAGCATTGCAGCAGTTGTGGCTGGTGCAGTGTTCGCAGCTGTAATACGTGTGGTGCCAACACCACCAGTGGGTTCGCCAGCCATGTCGACAGCAGCCTCAGTGCCGGTCATCTCTGGCGCCGATGTGGTGTTGGGTGTACCTGCACTGGCAGCACATGTGGGTGTTGTCAACGGGGTCGTCGACGGGGTCGGCCCCGTAAGGGTTGTGGCCGCCGAGCCAGCCCCACTTGTGGCTTTCGATGATGCCGCTGTTGACGATGCGCCAGCCTCTTTGCGCGCGCGTTTTGATTGGTTGAATACGCGAATGGGGGGGGGGGGGGGGGGGGGNGGGGGGGGGGTCTTTTTCGCGTTTCGGTGCCATCAAGGCTCGTCGGGCAGCGTGGCAGGTTTGGTAGTTTTGCTCGTTATCTTCTTCCAGTTGGGCCACTTGAGCCACTCGGGCCGCGATATGGTTGAGAGCTGGTGAACTGACTGATGCTTTAACAGCAGCAGCTCCAACACGAGGGCGTCCCTCGGCTCCCTTGCGATGTGGAGGGCAGTTCTTCCCTCTGTAGCCAGTCACCTTTTTACGAGCGCCGGCGCCGTTGTTGTGACCACCAACGTTGTTGTTATTGTAGCCCCCGCTGTTGTTGTTGTTGTTGTTGTTGTTGCTGCTGCTGCTGCTGCTGCAACAGCCACCAGCATTGTTGCTGTTGTTGTAGCCAATAGAGGGCCGCAGATCGGGGACTTGAGCCAACATATTGCGTCCAAGTGTCCCGTCTTGTGGCAGTAGTCGCACACAAGGTTGCGGTAATCCTCGGGGCACTCCTTTTGGTAGTGCCCATGTTGACCACACCGATGGCACAGCACTGGAGCAACAAGGGCAGCATAAGCTGACCGTTTGTCCTTGTTGCGCGTGACTGGAGCATCTCGACTGCGACCTTGTCGAGGGGGCTCAGCACTCGCGCTTGCCATGGGACGTGAGGCGCTTCGGTTGGTGTCCAACACTGCCTTCTCATACAGCGCACGCTTGTGAGTGGCTTGTGCAGTCTCGAAAGCTTCCTTAAGGGTGTAGCCGAGGGGTCTAATGTAGTTTAGTGTTGAATGCGTCGACTTACTAAAGGTGGAGTCCAACTCCACCACGTACACCACTGCAATTACCTCCTCACTGACGGTCTTGTAATCGGTGTCCTTCAATAGTCCTTCCAGCCGCGAATACAGCCGGAAAGGGTCCTCGTTGGGCTTCCGTCGAAAGCGTCTCAACACCTTTACCTTGTTGGTGGTCTGGGGCGGGAAGGTACGCCGCAGTGCCACGTACAAGTCCTTGAGAAGAGAGTCCGACATGATAGCACCCATGGTGATGGCTGGTGCGTGCAATGCCACCGAACCAAGTTTGAAAAGGCTGCCTCCTGCCGGAGTATGCGAGCCCGGTGTTGGTGGTAACAGTGTTCATGTTTTTAAGGCTGCAGCTTGTTGTTCAGCTTGCTGAGCCTCAATGATGGCAGCGGTGCGGTTAAGGACTCTGGTCCGTCGGTCAGCCTTCTTGACCTCGACCTCTGCAGGTGTTAGAGAGGCAACAACCAGCTCAGCTTTCTTATCCTCTGCCCATTGTATAGATGCGGCTAACGCCCGTCCAGTGATTGGGGTTGGAGGGACCACTGCTGCTGAGGCAGAAGCTGCTAGGCTATACGTTGGTGCAAGTGCTATGGTGGCCAGCTCGCCAAAGCCATCAACTTCGTGCAGCTCAGCAATGGACTTTGACACATCGTGTGCCTCATGATCAAGGTACCGAGCCATGATATGGAATGACACCTCATCTGACCAGTCCTTGTTCTTGCTGCCGCATTTTTGAGTGGAACTTGATGATGAACTCATCAAGTGGTGTGGTGCCCGCACGTCGGAGGTTGGTTGAGCTGGAAGGCTCCATTTCTTTGTCGTCACTGTTCGAAAGAGGTGGGGAGGCTTGATGGTGAGGAGTAAAGTGGAAGGAGGTGAAGCCGGAGAAGGGGCGAGAGCTCCTGCTGCTACGGTAACTGCGTCCTTCACTTGCTCATTTGTAGGTGAGGTTGGAGGTTGGGCTCTAGCTGCTGAGGTCCCCCTCATCTATTGGTGAAAATGGGGTGGGCCTGCTTATGCAGCTGATGCGATAGTGAAAGTGTATGAAGGGTAGAGTGTTTGTGCTCTACAAGGCTATCTCAATGCTGCTAACACTCAACACACTAATGATTATGCGCACCGGTCGTCGGCGCTGCCACAGCGCGTGCTGCGGGCGGGGTGAGGGTGCTTGATACGCCCAAAGCCAGCTATGTAAGGGAGGTGACATGGCGCGCAGCTCACCATGTTGTCCTTCAACCTCTTGCCGTCCTAGCCAAGAAGGTGTCGGGTCGAGGGGAGTCGAGGGTCACGCTGTCTCGGACAGCTGCATCGACAGCCATGCTTGCTGGACATGCTGCTGCGCCACCTGTGTAACGCGCAGCAAAAACAAAAGATGACCCCAACCCTTATGGTGACAAGTGCTTTGTGCAGCTAGTCTGCTGCTGCTGGGTAGTACGGGCAGGTGGAGTCGGTGTTCGCCCTAGTGTACATGCTGTGCTGTAGCACACAAAGCCAAAAAGCCACCCCCCCGGGCTCTGGGGGAGGTTCTAGCTCCAAAGCTCAGCTGCTAGCGCAAGTGAGGAGGGCCGTTGGTACGGCAATCGTCGCACCAATACTCCTCCATAGGTATCGCGTCTAAAGGTGGCTCCAGGCAGTAGCAATGCAGGCCCTTGTTGCAGCCATCGCAGAGCATCATGAGTGCGTCGTTGGCGGCGCTGCCACAGCGTTCACAGCGTGTGCTGCGCGCGGGACGAGGGTGCTGCATACGCCCGAAGCCGGCTACGCAAGGAAGGTGACATGGCGCACGATTCACCATGTTGTCCTTCAACCTCTCTCCGTTTTGACCAAGGAGGTCCAGCACCCCTGTGGGGTACACTTTGAGTACCTTGTAGACGGTGCGACCTACGGAGGTGTCAAGTGTGTCTTTGGTGGCTGCCATGCGATAGGCAAAGTCCCCCGCTTGGAACCGCCGTTGGCGCTCCTTGTAGAAGCCGCTGCGTACGCGCTCGTAGCGCAGCGTGTCGCGATGCTGCGCAATGCGCAGGTTGTTGAAGGCCATGGGGACGGTGCGCTCGAAAAACGCGGCGCGCGTGGTGATGTCGTGGTGCATCTAGTCAGGGTCGTCGAGGTTGTTCACAACGCGATCCACCTCCTGCTGCGCACGGAAGGGGAGCAATGGTGGTCGCCCGAACAGCAGGTAGTACGGGCTGTACTCCCGCAGAGCCGCCTGCTTTGACAATCGATATCCGAGGGCCACCCACGGGAGGTGGTCATCCCAAGTGTTCTTCTCGTACTCCAGCACGTACTTGCGGAGTGCCTTTTTGATGGTCTGCACTGTACGCTCGGCGAGACCGTCGGCTGGAGGGTGATCACGCGAGGTACGGCGGTGGTCGATGTAACATCTGTCCAAGAGGGTGTCAAATTCCCCTCTGAACTCAGTACCTTGGTCAGTGATGACCTCGGCACAGCTGCCAAATCGGCTGAGAACGTGAGAGAGGAAGGCTTGAGACACCCCCCTGCTGCTCTTGTCGGGTATCGGTACCAGCTCCACCCATTTGGAGAAGTGCTCGATCATGCCCAGGATGTAACGGTTGCCACTCGCTGAGGGTGCCAAGTCCCCCAAGATGTCGAGCCCGCATTGGTAAAAGAGACCGGAGATGGGGAGTGGGTGTAAGGTGGCGCTACGCGTGTTGAGGCTGGCGCGCACCATGTCACACTGCTGGCAGTGGCTGACGAACCCTTGCACCTGTTTTGTTAAACCATACCACCAATATTGTGCCCTCACTAGGCTGATTGTACGCTTGACACCGAAGTGTTCAAGCTCAGTGTGGAGGGAAGTGATGATGCCCTCGCGCGTGACCGGTGTCGGCACTTCCTTGTCTTCGTCGTGGAAGCGGCGATACAGCTTGTCACCTGCCCATCGATAGTGACGGGTGCGTTGGTTGACTCGGTCCTTCTCTTGGGCGCTCATGCCGGAGGGAAGCTGGCCACTGAAGAAAGGAGAGTGATGGCTTGTCCTGCCATATGTCCTGCCTGGTGTCAGTGGGCGCCAGCTCTGTGTTATCGATGTCAATGTCGGCTACGTGGGCGTCTCCCAAGGGTGTGGTTGCCGCAGGGCCGGTAGGCTCAAGGGCAGGAATTTCCTCTGCCACTGCTGAGGCTGTGGTGTTGGTCTTGCGCCCTGAGCGCAACGCGACAGCAGCAAACATGGCTGCCATGGTGGGGGCTGTTGCTGCAGGGACGAGCTCATGCCGAGCTCCAGTTGCATCGTTGGTGCTGAGGTGAGGGTGCGACTGAGGCCATCGGCGTCTTGGTTGGTGTTGCCAGCGCGGTGGTCGATCTCGAAGTCGTACTCCTGCAACAGCACGGCCCATCGAGCAAGTTTCCCTGTCAGATGTTGGTTGGTCATCAGCCACTTGAGGGGCTGATGGTCGGTGATTAGTTGGAACTGTCGATCAAAGAGGAAAGGTCGGAAGAAGAAGATGGCCCACACTGCAGCGAGGCACTCCCCTTCGTAGCTGCTGTAGTTGGCCTCGGCGCTGTTGTTGCTTCGGCTGGCGTATGACACCACCCGCTCCTTTTTGTTCTCATCGTGCGGAACCAGCACCGCTCCCCTCCCCAGCTTGCTCCAGTCGGTGTGAAGGATGAAAGGCTTGGCGTAGTCCGGACGTTGAAGGATGGGAGCGGTGGTGAGCCTACTCTTCAGCTCCTCGAAGGCCTGCTTTTGCGGCTCCTTCCATGCGAACTCCACCTCCTTCTTCAGTAGCTCGTTGAGGGGCCTTGCGATCTTCGCGAAGTCCTTCACGAACCGGCGATAGTAGTTGGCAAATCCCAAGAAAGCGCGCAGCCGTGTGAGGTCTGTCGGGGCGGGGATAGCTGCCAGAGCCTCTACTTTTGCCTGCTGCACATACACACCGTGGGGCACAATCATGTGCCCTACGTACGGCACCTTGTGGGTGAAGAAGGTACACTTGTCGAGGTGTACAATCATCCCCACTCCCTTGAGTCGTTCCAGCACCGCTTCGATATGCTAAAGATGCTCCTCGTTGCTGCGGCTGAAGATGAGGATGTCATCAATGTAGCACCGCGCGTAGTCCAGCCCCTTCAAGGCCTTGTCCATGACGCGTTGAAACCTGGCGGGGGCATTCTTCAGCCCGAACGGCATTACCTTCCATTAGTACAACTGTCGGTTGCCCCAGAAGGAGGTCTTGTGCTTGTCCTCGTCCTTGATGGCGATTTGGTTGTACCTTTGACGCATGTCCAGGATGCTGAAGACTGTGCAGTTTCCCACATCATTAAAGATACCCTCTGCTGTGGGCATGAGGTACCGGTCTTGCTTAGTCTTGTTGTTGAGGGGGCGGATAGTCGCCACACATGCGTCGCTCTGTCCAGTTGCCTGCTGAATCCTTCTTCAGTGGCATGACGGTTGCTGCTGCGAAGTCCGATGTGGACTCTTCAATAAGGTCTGCATCAAGCAGCGCCTTACATCTCTGTTCCACCAGGTCCTCTTCCACCTTGGAGAGCCTGTATTGCCGCCGGAACACCGGCTCAGTGTCCACCAGCTCGATGTCCATCTGGTACACTGAGCATGTACCCAATTCCTTCACATTGCAGCTGAATTGGCTCCATTTGAGGAGAGCCTCCAGCTTCTCTCGAGTGTCTTCTGTGGCCAACGGACCAATGGCATGGTCCCAGGAGGTTGCATTGGCAACCACGGGAATGTCCTCCACTGTCGCTGCTGCTTGCTCCTCCATGTGGACCACCTCAAGGGCTGTGTGAGCTGCCTTGGTGTCGGCTACGCGATCAGCCCACCCCCTAGCCAAGTGTTCGAGATCCTCGAAGGACACGTGGCGGTCCTGTAATGCGAAGCTCAGCTCCAGCAGCCATACCATGCTGGTCTGGTCCATGGCGCGGCCAAGCAGCTGGCATTGCTGACTATCTGTCAGCGATGAACCCGTGATGCTGTTGGAAGAATCCCACGGCGCGTTCACGTTCGCGTGCGTTGGGTTCCTCCAGCTTGTTGGTGGTCGCATCAAACACCATCCCTTGTCCACCGTTCCGGAATGCGTAGGAGCCCGGGTAGGACACCAATGTGGGGAGTGCGCGACGGGGCTGACCGGGCTGATTGCACGGGTAGAAGTGGTTGTGGTTATGACGGAGGACACGTTGTGCTTTGCGGCCGGGGTCAAGGATGTCATCGACCAGCAGGTTGCGCGGCCGAGCGCTGCGCGTGTATTCTGCGGTCATGAGTTCCTCCACGGCGGCTAGGTTTGTCCATTTGGCACGTATACGATGTGCGCGCAAGCCATGTCGTGCAGCGTTCACCTTGAGCGGGTGCCCCAGAATGGAGCAAACTTGTCGGTAGCTGGAGGCCACGTGCGGACGCTTGTCGTCCTAAAAATGCACATTTTCGATGACGTACCCCAGAGGTCTGGAGATCTGGTGGTGTAGAAGGAGGTGGATGATTCTCATTAGCTCCCAAAACAGCCCTGAGCGAGGGTGTTCGAGGCCTTGCCCCTTGCCTGCCCTGGTGTGCCCTTGGCATTCCCACCCAGCTATTAATAGGTCGACGTTGTCGAGGGACAGTAGGTGATCTTCGGTGATCAGCCGGATGTCTTGTGGCAATGCTTTGAGGCTGCCTTGCAACGCCGTGAGGGGTAGTTGATGTGAATACCTTTCGTGCAGTTGGCGCAAGTGGTGCTTGAGGACCGTTTGCGCGTGTGGGTCTGGGTCGCAGTAATAGTATTTAACAATCTACACACCCGTGTTGAGGACCGCGGCAAGACCGCTGTCAATGCCTCCAAACAGCTCCAACACTGTGATGCCCTATTGCCTGCGAAAGGTGTGGAACTTCATCACTCCGGTGGCCACCATATGGTGGTCCTGCACATTGTTGTGGCTTCGGTAGTTGGGGAAGCGCATGGTGATCAGTGGATGGCTGAGCAAGACATGTGCGTCCACCTGTGCGCGCCAGCGCCGTTCAGCTGGGTCTTGCAATGCTACTTCCACGGTGGCATCCTCCTGCTCCTCGTTGTACGGGGTTGGAGAGGAGTTAACGGTTCGACACGGGGCAGTGGCATTAGCAGCGACTTGCGTCCGAGCGCCGTCGTATGTGGCCGTTGCAGCCTCCCGTGTGCGGGCGTGGCTGCGTGTGGCCACGGCAGCCACTTTGCGTTGGTCGCGCGTGCGCGAGACCAACTCGAGAGGCAGGAAACCCTGCACCTCTCCGTCATCCTTATCCAAATGTGGCCGAAACCACGCCTGCTCTGTCCAGCAGTCGAGGCCCACAGGGAAGTTGAAGTCCTGCCCAAGCAGAAAGTCGAAGGAGCTGGCAATGGTGATTATACATTGCTGGACGATCTCGGTTGTGTGGGTGGGGTCCAGCCCTGTCAACCGAATGCAAAAGGTCTCCCTGGTGACTCCCATCACCTTATCTCGGCTACCTGTGGCAGTGTCCAACACGTATGGGCAAGGCACCAAGTCAGAGCTGATTATGCCTAGGGACCGCGCGAGGAAGCGCCCGATGATGACAGGCTGTGCTCCGGTGTTCAACATCACTCGCTTGGGTGCCAGGCCGTTAATGGTAACGTGCTTGCCTTGATTGGCCACCATGGCAGCATTTGCGTTGATGCGCAGCCTCTTCATACGAGCTATCTGCACCTCTGTCTCAGTTCGCTCAGCTGGGGGTGCTGAGCGCATGGCAGCCAGAGCTCCTCTGCCTGCTTGGTCTGGAGAACCCCCTCTTTGCCCTCTCCCTCTGCCGAACCGACCTTGTCGTGGTGGTTGGTAGACACGGGGGGGGCTCGGTGCTGGAGGTTCCGGCGCTGGTTGTGGTGGCGGCGCAGGTGGATGCCGCCTCTGCGAAGATGGAATCATGCCCGCAGGTGTACCCAATGGCTGTGGAGGAAAAAAACCCCGGCGGACCCGGTGTTTGCGGGCCTGCCTCGCGTTCAGCTTGCTCTGCGGCGTACGTCCATCGGACCGCATGAGCCGCTTCTCTGACCAACGTCCCTTCCCATGTGGCCGTGGGCTCGGTGTCCATGTCGGTCCAGTGATGATATTAAGGCATGGGCTGCAGATATACGGCGTAGTAGCTGTCGCCGCATGTCGTGGGTGATGGTGGGGACGCGCAAGATCCCTGTCATGTAGGCATCCCACCTTCCTTGTACCACTCCCACATCGAGCACGGTCATGGCGCGCGCGCGTAGGGTGCGCTGGAGGTCAGTCTGCTGTGCGTGTAGCTCATGAGCAATGGCGATGCGCCGCCGTTGTCGTGCGGCTTCCACCCCTGGCAGTCGCAGCATTGCCTCTTGCACTCCCTCCAGCGTGTCCGGGGCTGTGGTGGCAGCCTCGTCGTATGCTTGTCGCAGCGAACGGACGAATGCCCCCAACCATGATGCTCGGTTGCCAAAGGCAAACAGGGGGACAGCAGGGTGATTGGCAACGAGCCATGTCACGAGACGGGCTCGAGCGGCGTTGCCCTCTCGCATCCCCATCATCTGTCTTAATGTGTTGCCCTCAGGCCTGTGCAACATGACTGCTTGACGAATGATTGCGGTACGGAGTTGTTGCTCCCCCACCATACCAGCTCCTCCTCGTTGTGTGGTGTCCCCTTGCGGGGTGAGGTACCCTCGCCCTGCATCGCGTTGATCCTCAGGCATGTCTTCAACCAAAGGAGGCAGCAGCGGGGCGATTACCCCCCTCAATTGTTGCGCCAACGCCCTCGCTTGGTCTGCAACAGTTGCTTGTCGTGGCTGTTCGATGGCGACTGTCGTGGAGTACCCTGTGGTCAGCGCCGTGGAGGCGCTGGCAACATTTGCCGGAGCTACGGTTGGTACGATAACGGCGTGTGCTGCTGCGTACGCATGTGGGCGCGCGTCCACTTGGGCAGCTTGGTCCACCTGATAACGATGTGCCTGTTCGAGGGCAGAGAAACACTCTTGACGACTGCCTGGAGTGAGCCCCCGGAGAGCGGGATCAGCGCCCAGCGCGATGTCTGACATGGTGACCACGAGGTCTTGTATTTTGTGGCGCTTCAGTCCGAGTGGGTCCAGTGGCGAGGGCTCGAAGTCGATCTGTTGAGCCGGCATGGGTTGCCGCGTTTGACTGGGTGCGCCGTGCAATCGTGCGTGTAATGCCAAGAACAATTGAATGGTCAGCTCTAATACTGCAGGTCGCCGGTAGGTGACCCCGAAGAGACGATCCCTCATCTCTGGTGCAGTGCCGGCGAGGATTTCATCCTCCAGCTGCTGTTGTGTGAGTTCCGGCAGCGTGTGGTACTCTGGAGGTGGTAGGGGCAAGATGCGATCATCGCGTGCCACGCGCGTGGTGCGTTGCCCCCCTGGTCCGTACGCAATGGTGGTGGGCTCCACGTTGCGTACAATCGACGCCCAGGCGTGTTCAGCTTGTGGTCCGCGTGGCACTTGCTGTGTGACGTTAAGCGCTGGTGGCGGTGCCGTTCGAATCTCTGGAAGTGGTGCAGTGGGTGCGGCAGCGCTACTGGAGGCGATGATGGTGGCACCTGCAGCAGTCGTCGTTACTGAGGTGGCGGCTGTGAGGGTGGCAGCAGTTGCGGCTGATGTGGTCGCTTCAATGGAGGCAGGAGTGGTGGATTCACCACCCACGAACCCAACGACCATGGTTGATGCGGCGTGGGTGCTTTCCATCACCGGGGACAGTGTGGTGTCAAGAGTGCTGACACCTGCTGTCGTGGTCGGTGTGGACGCCGACGGTGTCGTCGATGGCGTCGTTCCAGCTGTGGTTGTGGCTGCCGAGGCAGCACCACTTGTGGCGTCCGACGATGCCGCTGTTGACGACGCGCTAGCTTCCCTGCGCGCACGTCTTGATGGTTGTACGCGTGACGGCGTGGGAATGTCCCTATCCCGTTTTGGTGCCATCAGCGCCCACCTAGCAGCATAGCAGGCTTGATAGTCCTGCTCCTTGTTCTCCTCCAGCTGTGCCACGCGCGCCATCAGGGCTGTCACTTGGTCAATAGCTGGTGAATTGGCTGGTGCCTTTACAGCAGCAGCTCCAGCGCGAGAACGTCCCTCCGATCCTTTGTGTGTTGTGGAGGGCGGTTTTTCCCTCTGTAGCCAGCTTCTTCCTTGCGGGCCCCAGCGTTGTTGTTGTTGTTGGGGTTGTGACCACCAGCGTTGTTGCCATTGTTGCGACCACCAGCGTTGTTGCTGTTGTTGTAGCCGCCAACGTGGTTGCTGTTGTTGTAACCCCCGTTGTTGTTGTTGTTGTTGTTGTTGCCGCGGTAGCCAACAGCATTGTTGCCGTTGTTGTAGCCAATAGAGGGCCGCAGCTCAGGAAACTTAAGCCAGCATACTGTCTCCAAGTGTCCCGTCTTGTGGCAGTAGTCGCACACAAGGTTGCCGTAATCTTCGGTGCACTCCTTTTGGCAGTGGCCATGTCGACCACACCGGTGGCACAGCACTGGAGCTTCAAGGGCAGCATGAGCTGACCGTTTATCCTTGTTGTGGATGCCTTGCGGCTCTCGGCTGCGGTCTCGCCAAAGAGGCTCTGCACTTGTGCCTGCCATAGGCCGTGAGGCACTGCGGTTGGTGTCCAGCATCGCTTTCTCATACACTGCGCGCTTATGGATGGCTTGTGCAGTCTCGAAAGCTTGAGGGTGTAGCCGAGGGGCCTGCTGTAGTTCAGCGTCAGGCGCGTTGACTCACTCAGGGTGGGATCCAACTCGGCCACATACACCACTGCTGCCGCCTCCTCGCTGACGATCTTGTAATCAGTGTCTTTAAGCAACCCTTCTAACCGTGAATACAGTCGGAGAGGGTCCTCGTTGGGCTTCCGTCGAAAACGCCTCAACTCCTCCACCTTGCTGTTGATTTGAGGTGGGAAGGTGCGCCGCAGTGCGGCGTAGAGGTCCTTCAACGGGGAGTCCGACATGGCCGCGCCCACCGTAAGCGCGGGTGCACGCAATGCCACTGAGCCGAGGGTGAAAACACTGCCTCCCGCTGGAGCACGCGAGTTCGGTGTTGGTAGCAGGGGCGTACCCATCTCCAACGCTGCAGCTTGCTGCTCCTCTTGTTGCTCCCTGATGATGGCAGCGGTGCGGTTGAGTATCCTGATCCGGCGCGCGGCCTTCTTGCTTTCGATCTCTGCAGGAGTCAATGAGGCCACTACCACCTCAACTTCTTCATTCTTTGCCTTCTCCATGGCTGCAGCGGAAGTGAGACCCGTGACTGAGGCTGGCGGGGCCGCTGCTACAGGGACAGTAACCGATGGGCTATGCAGTGACGTGGAGGATATTGTGCTAGCCAATTCGCCATAGCCATCAATCTTGTGCAACTCAGCAACGGACCACACATCATGTGCTTCGTAATCAAGGCATTGAGCGGACACATGAGACGATACCTCATCTGTCCAGTCCTTGCTTTTGAGGGCTTGCTGTCGCATCTTGGAGTAGAACTTGATGATGAACTCGTCAAGTGAGGTGGTGCCAGGGCGTCCGGAGAAGCGTAGGGAGTTGGTTGAGCTGGAAGGCTTCATCTCCTCGTCGTCACTGTCCGACGATGGTGGAGATGCTCGTTGTCGAGGAGTGGAGTGAGAGGAGGTGAAGCCGGAGACGGTGCTTGAGCCTCTGCTGCTACGGTAATCGCTCCCCTCACTTGCGCGCTCGTAGGTAAGGTTGGAGGTCGGGCTCCAGCTGTTGAGGTTCCCTTCTTCTATTGGCGAGAAAGGGGTGGGCCTGCTCATACAGCTGATGCGATGGTGAAAGTGGATGAAGGGTAGAGTGTTTGTGCTCTACAATGGGATCTCCAATGCTGCTATCACCCAACACACTAGCGCTTGTGCGCGCTATGCGATGACGGTGACAACGATGCACTGCGATGTGTACAACTATAGATTGCGATGCTGATGTGCAGCCTGCAACTACACTCACTTGAGCAAAGAGGGTGACACTGTAAGTCAACAAGCCACTACTATAGGTAGCGCTGTTTACACAGTTCTTTGCATGAGTGGAAGAGAAATTACACTGTTAAGTAAGGTGAATGAGCAAGCAACACGTGGATGCTATGCCCTGACTGATGCCAACAAGCACCCCGCGACCAAGTACACCAAGCTCACAACAAGGACAAGCACAGTGCACAAGAACATGCACAGGCTGTTACACGGTGAGGGGATTCTGGGGAACCGGGACGCCGTGTTTTGTAGTTCAAGTCGCTTCACAAGCTATTAGCTTTCTCACTTACAGTGTCACCAGCTGATCCGGTGAACACTGTGCCTACTTATACAAGTCAACTCATGACTGTCCAGAACATAAGCTAACGGTCATATCGAGGCTATTTCCACAGGAAATCCCCACTCGATATAGAACCCAACTTATAACTGAACTCACAACTGAACAGCTACGCGCGGTGCCTATGTAGGCTATGGTCATGAGCTACTCTAGAGACATGACCTAGCTACTGGTCAGTGACGCGCGCGGGTCGCCATGCTGGTAAGCCGGGCGAGGGTCTCGCTGTAGGCATGCCCGATGACGACTGGCTTGCCCGGGCGATAGGCATGACAAAGGTCCAATATCCTTGTGGGGTACACCTTGAGTACCTTGTGGACAGCGTGGCCAACGGAGGTGTCAAGCGTGTCTTTGGTGGCCTCTATGCGGTAGGCATAGTCCCGTGCTTGGAACAAAATTTTGCATTCCTTGTAGAAGCCACTGCGCACATGCTCGTAGCGCAGCGTGCCGCGGTGTTGCGCGATGCGCAAGTTGTTGAAGGCCATGGGAACGGTGTGCTCGAGCAGTGCCGCGCATGTGGTGATGTCATAGTGCATTTAGTCGGGTCGTCAAGGTTGTTCACCACGCGATCCACCTCCTGGTGTGCATGGAAGGGAAGCAGCGGTGGGCGGCCGAATATCAAGTAGTACGGGCTGTATTCGCGCAGAGCCGCCTGCTTCGACATTCGGTACTTGAAAAAAATAAAAACGAAAACAATTTCCCGTGGGTGAAGGGCCATCCACGGGACGTAATCATCCTAGGTATCCTTCTCATACTCCAACACAAACTTGTGGAGTGCTTTTTTGATGATCTGCACCGTGCGCTCGGCGAGACTGTTGGCCTGAAGGTGGTCATGCGAGGTGTGATGATCAATGTAGCACCTGTCCAAGAGAGTGTCGAACTCTCCTCTGAACCCGGTGCCTTGGTTGATGACCTCAGCACAGCTGCCGAACCGGCTGAGGACGTGAGAGAGGAAGGCTTGAGATACCCCCCTACTGCTCTTGTCGGGCAGTAGCACCAGCTCCACCCACTTGGAGAAGTACTCGATCATCACAACGATGCAACGGTTGCCGCGTGCTAAGGGTGACAAGTCTCCTCAAGTGTCAAGCCCCCATCGATAGCAAAGGCCGGAGATGGGAAGAGGGTGTAATGTGGCGCTGCGCGTGTTAAGGCTGGTGCGCACCACGTCATTGTTGACAGTGACTTACGAAATCCTGCACCTGCTTGTACAACCTATGCCACCAATATTGTGCTCGTACCAGGCTGACTGTCCGCCTGACACCAAAGTGTCCCAACTCAATGTGGAGCGCAGCAGTGATGCCCTCGCGTGCGGCTGGTGTCTGTACATCTTTGTCTTCGCCATGAAGACGACGATACAGTTTGTCATCCGCCCACCCGGAATGCTTAACGCGGTCCTTTTGGCGCGCACTCATGCCATCGGGAAGTTGGCCACTCTGAAGAAAGGACAGGGTTGGCTTGTCCAACCATATGTCTTGCCTGAAATCGGTGGGTGGAGTGTCTTCTGCATTTGCTGCATTTGCTGACTGAAGAGCAAGCAGCTTCGCCGCGGCGGCTGTCGCAGCTGTGTTGAATTTTGCGCCCTATGCGTAGCGCGGCGGCAGCAAACATGGCAGCTATTGTAGGGGCTGCAGCTGTAGGGCTGAGCTTATGTCGAGCTCCGGTTGCGTCGTTGATGCAGAGGTGGGGGTTACGGCTAAGCCCATCGGCGGCGTCGTTGGTGAGGCCAGCGCAATGGTCGATCTTAAAGTCGTATACCTATAGCAACAATGCGCAGCGGGCAAGTTTGCCTACTAAGTGATGGTTGGTCATCAACCACTTGAGGGGCTGATAATCAGTGATTAATTGCAACTGCCAATTGAAGAGAAAGAGCCGAAAGAAGGAGATAGCCCACACCGCACACTTGCCCTCATAACTATCGTTGGCCTCGGCGCAGTTGTTGCTCCTGCGGGCGTACGACACCACTCGCTCCTTCTTATTCTCATCGTGCGTGTACCAGCACGGCTCCCATCTCGAAATCCGTGTAGCGTAGAGGATGAAGGGGTCGGTGTAGTTCGAGCGCTGGAGGATGGGAGCAGTGGTGAGCCTGCTCTTCAGCGCCTCAAAGGCCTGCTACTGTGGCTCTTACGAACTCTACCTCCTTCTTTAGTAGCTCATCGAGGGGCCGTGCGATCTTAGCGAAGTCCTTCACACCGTCGATAGTAATTGGCAAGGCCAAGAAAAAAAGGCGCGCAGCTGCGCGAGGTCTGTGGGGGCCGCGATCGCTGCTAAGGCCTCCACCTTTGCCTGCTGTACACACCATGTGGCACGGTCATGTGCCCTACGTACGGCACTTTGTGGGTGAAAAAGGTGCACTTATCGAAATGCACAGTCATCCCTACTCCCTTGAGTTCAGCCCAGCGCCGCCTCAATGTGCTGGAGGTGTTTTTCTTTGCTGCGGCTGAATTGAGGATATCGTCGATGCAGCACCGCGCGCGGTCCAACCCTTTCAAGGCTTTGTTTATGATGTGCTGAAACTTGACGGGGGCGTTCTTTAGCCCGAACGGCATCACCTTCCGCTAGAAAACTTGTCGGTTGCCACACATGAAAAGAGGTTTTCTGTTTGTCCTCGTTTTCAATGGCAATTTGGTTGTACGCTTGACGCATATCAAAAATGATAAAAATTGTGCAATCTCCCACATTGTCAAAGTTACCCTTTGCTGTAGGCATGGGTAACATGTCTTGCTAAGTTTTGTTGTTGAGGGGGCAATAGTCACCACACAAATGCCGTCCTGTTGCCCTGAATCCTTTTTTGGTGGCATGACAGTCGCGGCTGCAAAATCCGGTGTTGACTCCTTAATGAGGCCTGCATCGAGCAGGGCCTTGTATCTCTGCTCCACCAGGTCTTCTACCAACCAGGAGAGCCTAAATTGCCGCCGGAACACATTGGCTCCTCTACTTGTTGAGGAGAGCCTCCAACTTCTCTCGCGTCTCTCCTCCGTGGTAAGAGGGCCGATAGCGTGGTCTCATGACGTTGCGTTGGCAACCGCGGGAATGTCTTCCACTGTTACCGCTGCTTGCTCCTCCATGTGAGCTACCTCGAGGGCTGTGTGAGCTGCTTGGTGTCTAAAACGCGATCAGCTCACCCCCAAGCCAGGTGGTCGAGATCTTTGAAAGACACATGGCGATCTTGCAATGCAAAGTTGAGCTCTAGCACCCAGACCATGCTGTTCTGGTATATGGCGCGGCCAAGCAGCTGACACTGATGATTGTCGGTCAAGTGTGATCCTGTGATGCTATTGGGAAAAAAGCCTATGGCGCGTTCGCGTTCGTGTGCGTTGGGTTCTTTCAGCTTGCCAATGGCCTCGTCGAATACCATGCCTTTCCCGCCATTGCGGAAGGCATAAGAGCCTAGATAAGACACCAATGTGAGAAGTGCTCGGCGTGGTTGTCCCGATTGGTTGCACGGGTAGAAGTGGTTGTGATTGTGATGCGTGACATGATGGGCCTTGCGGCCAGGGTCAAAGATGACATTGACAAATATTTGGTCTCTACCGCTATGTCTGTCGCCTCCATCTTTAACGGCCTGCGCGCCAGCAAGGTGCAGCAGAAGACCAAGGCTGTGGCTCGTCGGGTCGGTTGGTCGGTCATAGCGGTCGGTCGGTCCGCGGCCGCGTGCTGTGCGTGTATTCTGCGGTTATAGCTCCTCTGTGGTGGCCAAGTTTGTCCACTTGGCGCGTACGCAATGTGCACGTGAACCGTGTCATGCTGCGTTCACCTTGAGTGGGTGCTCAAGAATGGACCACACCTGCCGGTAGCTGGAGGCCGCATGAAGACGCTGGTCGTCTTTCGAGTGGACATTCTCGATATTATACCCAGTGGCCTGGACATTTGGTGCTGCTAGAGGAGATGTATGATTCTCATCAACTGCTAAAACAGTTCTAAGCGAGGGGTTTCATTGCCTTGGCCTTTTCCAACTCTGGCTGCTTTGACGTGCCCTTGGCACTCCCATTTAGTTATCACCAAGTCGATGTTGCCGAGGGACAGAAAATGGTCTTCGTTGATCAGTCAAATGTCTGGAGGCAATGCCTTAAATAAAGCTGCCTTAGCAATGCCGAAAGGGGCAGGTGCTGTGAATACGTTCGTGCGACTGCCGTAGGTGGTGTTTGAGGGCTGTTTGCGCGTGTGGGGCGCGGTCACAATAGTAGTATTTGGTGATCGTGACTCCTGTTTTTAGGACAGCGGGAAGACCACTGCCAATGCCTCCAATCAACTCCAACACGGTGATGCCCTGTTGCCGCCGGAAGGTGTGGAAGTCCACCACCCGGGTGGCCACCATATGTTGATCTTGCAACTTGCCCTTGCTGCTGTAACCGTGGAAGCGTGAGGTGACAAATGGCTGTGTCAGCAGAAGGTGTGCATCCACTTGTGCCCGCCAACGGCTTCACTTTCACTTCAGCCGGATCTTGAAATGCCACCTCATCGGTGGCATCCTCCTGCTTTTCATTGTAAGGAATGGGAGCGGAGTCATTGGTGCGAAAAGGGGCTGCTGCAACGGCAGCGACTCTGTCGCGAGCGATGTCGTACGTGGCTGATGCAGCCTCTTGTGTGCGCACATGGTTATCTATGGCTACGGCAGCTAGCTTGCGTTGAACTCCCGTGTGTGGCATCAACTCGAGAGGCAGGAAAGCCTGTACCTCTCCGTCATCCTCTTCCCAATGTGGCCGGAATCAAGCTTGCTCTGTCCAGCAGTCGAGGTCCATGCCCACAGGGAAGTTGAAGGCCTGCCTTAGCAAAAACCGAAGGAACCGGCATTGGTGACCACACACTGCTGTGTGATCTCGATGGTGTGTTTGGGGTCCAGCTATATCAACCGAATGTAGGCCTCATTGGTGACCCCCATCACCTTGTTGCGGTTGCCCGTCGCCGTGTTCAGCACATATGAGCAGGGCATCAAGTCCAAGCTGGTGATGCCAAGGGGACACGCGAGGGAGCGCCCGATGATGCCAGGCTGTGCTCTGGTGTTCAACATCACCCGCTTAGGTGCCAAGCCATTAATCGTCACATGTTTACCAGCATTGGCGTTGATGCGCAGCCTCTTTTTGCGGGCTGCTGGCATCGGTGCCTCATGTCTCTCAGTTGAGGGTGTTGAGCGCATGGCAGCCAAAGCTCCTCTGCCTGCTGAGTCTTGAGGACTCCCCCCTTCACCTCTTAACCTGCCAAACCTACCTTGCCGTGGTGGTAGGTAGTCGCAAGGAGGTCTTTAAGTTGGAGGTTCTGGTGCTAGCTGTGGTGGAGGGTGCCGCCTTTGCGAGGAGGGGATCATGCCTGCTGGTGTCCCCAGCGGCTGCGGCGGGAAGCCTGGTGGGCCTGATGTTTGTGGGCCTGCCTCGCGCTAGGCTTGCTCTGTAGCATAGATTCATCGGACAGCGTGGGCGGCCGCTCTGACCAATGTCCCCTCCGACGTGGCCGTGGGCTCCGTATCTATCGGTCCAAGGGAATCAGGGCATGAGCTGCAAATACACTGCGCGTAGTAATTGTCGCCGCATGCCGTGGGTGATGGTGGACACCCGAAAGATCCTTGCCATGTAGGCATCCCACCTTCCTTGTATCATTCCCACATCTAGCACCGCCATGGCGCGTGCCCGTATGATGCGTTGGAGGGTTATAGGTTCGTCTGCTGCGCGTGTAGCTCATAAGCGATGGCGATGCGCCAATGTTGTCGTGCTGTTTCTACTCGTGGCAGTCGCAGCATTGCCTCTTGCACCCATTCAGGGTGTCTGGAGCAGTGGTGGCAGCTTCATTGTATGCTTGTCGCAACAAGCGAACGAATGCTCCCAATCATGATGCCGAAGGCAAACATGAGGACAACGGGATGATTGGCGACGAGCCACGTCGCTTATCATGCTCGGGTTGCGCTGCCCTCTCGCATCCCCATCGTCTGTCTTAATGCTCTGCCCTCGGGTCTGTGTAGCATGGCTCCTTGTCGCATGAGGGCGATACGGAGTTGTTGCTCTCCTACCATGGCTCCTCCTCTCTTTGTGGTGTCCCCTTGTGGGGTGAGGTAGCCTCGCCCTGCATCACGCTGATCATCAGACATATCCTCAACCAAGGAAGGCAATAGCGGGGCGATTACCCCCTCAATTGTTGCGCCAACGCCCTCGCTTGGTCAGCTGCAGTTGCTTGCCCGTGCGGAGCGTCTATGGTTGATAATGTTAGTAGTAAAGCCAGTGCACTAGAGGGATCATCGACATCGGATGTCGAGGCTGGTTGGCCAGCATCTGCGCGAGCTGTCTCATATGCCTCTCTGCGCGCATCCACGTGTGCTGCTTAATCCCGCCGATAGTGATACGCTTATTCAAGGGCTGAGAACCGCTCTTGACGGCTTCCAAATCAAGCCCCTAAAGCGCATGGTCAGCGCCCATTGGGATGGTTGACGTGGTCACGACTAGGCTTTGCTATTGGCGGCGCTGACGTCCAAGCGGGTCCAATGGGGAAGGCTCGAAGTCAATTTGCTGCGCGGGCATTGGCTGTTGAGACCGAGTGGGCGCCTCCTGCAGCCTTGCGTGCAATGCCAAACATAAGCTGTATTGCCAATTCCAACACTGCAGGCCGCTGGAATATGATTGCGAAGAGCCGGACGTGCATGACTTGAGCCGTGCCTGCGAGTATCTCATTCTCAAGCTGGTGTTGCATGGGATTTGGATCGGTGTGATACTCCGGTGGTGGAAACAGCAGGATGCGATCATCCCTTGCCACTCGTGTGGTGCGTTGCCCCCCTAAGCCCTATGCAATCGTGGTGGGCTCGATGTTGCGACGGACGCCAAAGCTCGGTCTGCTTGCTGCCCGCGCGGCACTTGTTGCGTACCATCAAGTGCTGGTGGAGGGGCTGCCCGCACCTCCGGCGGTACTGTAGAGGGCGCGGCAGTGTCACTGGCAGTGATGGTGATGGCACTCGCAGCTTATATGGTAATTGAGGTCGCAGCAGTTAGTATGGCAGCAGTTGTGATCGAGGCTGTGGCTTCAATAGAAGCAGGAGTGGCGTCCTCACCACCCACGGGCTCAGCGATTGCGGCTGCGGTGGTGTTTGAGCTTTCCATTACCGAGGACAACATGGTGCCAGGTGTGCCTGCACCTGCTACCGCGTGTGGTGTGGGTGCCAATGGTGTCGCCGCCGGCGTCGTCCCGGCAGTGGTTGTGGCTGCCGAGGCAGCACCACTTGTGGCTTCCGACAATGCCGCTGTTAATGATGCGCTAGCTTTTTTGCGTGCGCATCGTGTCGGTTGCACACGCAATGGCGTGGGAGTGTCCCTCTCCCGTTTTGGTGCCATCAGTGCCCAGCGGGCAGAGTAGCGGGCTTGATTGTCCTGCTCCTTTTTTTTTGTCCAATGTGCCAAACGCGCCATGAGGGCTGCCACTTGGTCGACAGCTGGTGGGTTGGCTGGTGCTTTGACAGCAGCTCCAGCACGCGAACATCCCTCAGGCTCTTTGCGCTGCGGCGGGCGGTTTCTTCCCTCTGTAACCTGGCTCATCCTTGCGAGCGCCGGCGTTGTTGTTGTCGTTGGGGTTGTAGCCATCATAATTGTTGCCGCTGTTGCCACCACCAGCGTTGTTGCTGTTGTTGTAGCCCCCGTTGTTGTGGTTGTTGTTGCCGCGGTAGCCACTAGCGTTGTTTCTGTTGTTGTAGCCAATAGAGGGCCGCAGCTCGAGAAACTTGAGCCAGCATACTGTCTCTGTGATAGTATTACAAGTGTCATGTCTTGTGGCAATATTCGCACACAAGGTTGCCTTAGTCTTCAGCGCACTCTTTTCGGTTGTGCCCAAACCAACCACACCAATAACACACCACTGCAGCAACAAGGGCAGCACGTAACGGGAAGGTACATTAATTACCACAAATCGACCATAAAAGCATCAAGTCTTTATAGTCGAGTGGGCTGTGACATTTGTATCGGATCTTAAGACCCGGGTTCGCTTCTGCCTTGCACACGAATTCCGCGATCGTTGTTTCTCAAATAACATCGTAAATGGTCACTGTATAAGTGCCATCATTGATGGGTCGCGATTTGCATAAATGCAGTCGCGCCGAACTGACTAGTTCAGTCTGCGCGGCAGGGCGCGACCTGTGGGGCCGGCAGCGGTGCGATATGCGCGCGTTGACCGGTATGGGCCTAAATTGGCCGGTCCTTGGGCAGTGGGGCCGGTGACCAACCCTAATCAGACCCCTGGGATAATTCCCCAACTGATGCGAGCCAGCTGCGAGGACGTCAGCGTTCTTAAGTGGGGGGGAATGTAACGGGAAGGTACATTAAATTACCACAAATCGACCATAGAAGCATCAAGTCTTTTATGGTCGAGTGGGATGTGACACAGCATGTGCTGACCGTGTACTTTCGTTGCGAGTGGAACATGCCAATGGCGGTCTCGTCGAGGGGGCTCTGCACTTGTGCTTGCCATGGGCCGTGAGACGCTCCGGTTGGTGTTCAGCACCGCTTTCTCATACACCGCGCGCTTGTGAATGGCTTGTGCAGTCCAAAAGCTTCCTTGAGTGTGTAGCCAAAGGGCCGGCTGTAGTTTAGTGTCAAGTGCGTTGACTCACTCAAGGTGGAGTCCAACTTGGCCACATATACCACTGCGGCTGCCTCGTTGCTAACGACCTTGTAGTCAGTGTCTTGTACCAGCCCTTCCAGTCGCGAGTACAACCGGAAGGGGGTCCTTATTGGGCTTTCATCGGAAGCGTCTCATCTCCTCCACCTTACTATTGGTTTGAGGTGGGAAGGTACGCCGTAGTGCAGCGTAGAGGTTCTCAAGTGGAGAGTCAGACATTGCAGCACATACGGTGATGGCTGGTGCGCGCAGTGCCACTGATCCGAGGGTGACACTGCCTCCTGCTGGAGCACGTGACGCAGTGTTGGCAATGGTGATGCACCCATCTTTAATACTGCAGCTTGATGTTCCTTAATGATGGCAGCGGTCCGGTTGAGTACCCTGATATGGCGGTTGACCGTCCTGACCTCGATCTCTGCAAGGGTTGACGAGGCGACAACCATCTCGCCCTTTTCGTTCTCCACTTTCTGCATAGCTGCAGCCCAAGCAAGGCCGGTGACTGAAGTTGGTAGTGGCAACATCCGCAGGGCTGTGTAGCAATGGTTGCTATCGTGCTGGCGAGCTCGCCATAGCCATCGACTTGGTGCAGCTCAGCAATAAATTTCCACACATTATGTGCCTTAAAATCAAGATGCTGAGCCATGATCTGGAACGACACAATACCCGACTAGACCTTGCTCTTGAGGGCTTGCTGACGGATTTTAGAGTGGATATTGATGATGAACTCATCAAGCACGGTAGTACCACCACATCCAAAGAAGCGCAGCGAGTTTATCGAGCTAAAATGCTCCATCTCATCACCGTCACTGTCCGAGAGAGGGAAAGCTTGTTGACAAGGATTGAAGTGGAAGGAGGTGAAGCCGGAGACGGGGCGAGAGCTTTTGCTGCTACGGTATCTGCTTCCTTCGCTTGCTCACTCGTAGGTGAGGTTGGAGGTCGGGCTGCAGCTGCTGAGGTTCCCCTTGTTTACTGGAGAAAAGAGTGGGCCCGCTCATACAACTAGTGCGATGGTGAAAGTGTGTGAAAGCAAAGTGTTTGTGCTCTACAAGGCTATCTCAACGCTGCTAACACTCAACACACTAGTGCTTGTGCGCACTATGCGATGACGGTGGTAACAATGCACTTAAGATGTATTCAACTACAAGATGCACTTCTGATGCACAGAATGCAACCACACTCATTTGAGCAAGGAGGGTGACATTGTGGATCAGCAAGCCACTACTATAGGTAGTGCTGCGTACACAATTCTTTGCATGAGTGGAATGTATGTTACACTGTTAAGTGAGGTGAATGAGCAAGCAGCACGTTGATGCTATGCTCTGCCTGATGCCAACAAGCACACCGCAACGAAGCGCACCAAGCTCCCAGCAATGACAAGCACAGTGCACAAGAGCATGCACATGCTCTCACACGATGAGGATTCTTACGAACCGGGACGACGTGTTTGCGGTTGAATCACTTCACAAGCTCTAAGCTTTCTCACCTACGGTGTTACTAGCTGATCCGGTGAACATTGCGACTACTTATACAAGTCAAATCACGAATGTTCAAAACATAAGCTAACGATCTTATCTGGGCTATTTTTAAACAGATCCCCACTCGATGTAAAATATAACTTATAACTGAACTCACCATTGAACAGCTACGCGCGGTGCCTACGTAGGCTACGATCATGAGCTAGTCTGGAGTCATGACCTAGCTACTGGTTAGTGGCGCGCGCGGGTTGGTATGCTGATAGGCCGGGCGAGGGTCTTGACATAAGCATACTCGATGAAGACTGGCATGCGAGGACAATGGGCATGACAATACACTCACACACGCAAGTGTAAGCACGTTTTTCCAAGTGTACACACTCATATACAAGTGCTATAGAAGGACAAGCTTCACTCCTTGAATCTGAAGAGTTTTCATCCCCTTAAACGGCCTCTCACCTGAACACCCCACGTGAAGTCCCACGCGAGCAAGCACGCCAAGGCAAGGTAGACCCAAGTCTCCAATCTCATGCCTTGCCTACTGAGCATGCTTATTTAGATACCCTTAGTGCCTTATTTTAGCCACTAAGGGTGGTGGGTGTCTCCACCAATGGTGCCTCGTTCGGACTCAAGTGTAATCTAAGGCGGCCAACCTTCTTGTGACAAGCACTCCTGCACTTGCCCTTACTAGGCTCGCACCGATCATCTTACCCCTACGTATGAGCAACCAATGAGATGGTACCATAATCTCATGGTATTGACCATATGGTCTTGTGGCCACAGAGTGTAGATACCAGTCTTTGTGATATCGGTACTGCAGTCTACAATATCAGCATATTTTGTACAATATCCGCATCTGCCTCCTCTAGCACTTTTTAGACAAGTACACGTGTATTATCCACATTGTCTTCTACAATTTGGATATTCAATACACCGATATCCGCATTCTTGTGCGTTTTATCAATGCGTGACTCTTCGAATATTCTTCAGACACAAGTCTCTATGATATCAATATTAAATGCTGTAATATCAACATTTGTATGTTAGGTGGTTATATTCATGTGCTGGATATAAACATATTTATCTTCTTAGATGTTTTTGTCTACATCATAGACACATCCATATATTAGACATTTGTGGCTAACTAGCCCACATTAATGTTTGTACCATGGACACCTACATATAACACAGATGTCAACATCTACAATGTAGACATTTGTGGCTAACTGTTCCACACTGATGTGTGTCTTGTAGCAGCAAGCACACATGCTTGTTGATTGTCTACCTCAGGTATGTATAAGCACTTGGAGCGTAACTACTAGCCGCGTTACAACAACCACGTGCATGCAACTAAGGCAGCATTACCGTAAGACTGCCACCTCAGCTATAAAGAGGCAGAACTTGAACCGGATCCACACCAAGACCAACCGCAATTATCATCGACGACTCGAAAGATTCAGAAGCTTCCTGCGCGAATCAGCAAACCAAATGTGAAAAAATGAACAGTTTCAGCAATTATAGTTGTTATAACCGCACAGCTAATACAAGTACCTACCTAGCATTCTCAACTAGACAGTTGGTAATTCAAGTCATTTGTGGGGGACGCCGTCCTACCTTTTGAGAGCCATACCTTTCCTTGATGCGTATGCTTCTTGCTTAAACCTCTTTGCAATAATTGTTTTTAATTTGGAAAATGCGAGTGCTATGAGAGTGTGTTGGTGTTGTGAGCACAGTGCATGTGCCCGAGAGGCTCGCTATCATATTGTAAACACTGCAACCGCCCCAATACAACCATACTATCGGCTGACCCTGTTCTCTCCACACTAGTAATATATACCGTACTGTGCATTGCATGCGTATAGTATAATAAAGTGCATGCAAAGAACGTGGAGAGTGACTTAACACCAACTCTGAGTGATCCGTTCTGTGTTCATTCACGAGATCACCATATTGTGAATGCATGCCATACATTATTGTTTTCCAATGCCGAGTTTGACACCTACCAGGACAACCATTGAGTGTCACATCTCATACATCTCACCTCACCCTAGTGCATTGGCTTTTAAGGGAGCTCGCTGTCCTGGTCAACATTCATTTTTTAAACTTGAAACACGACCAGGTCATCAACACACAGTGAGTTACATCTTTAGTGAGAAGGGAACTCAAGTTTCACAGATGCACACGTACGGTTATATAAATGAAAGCTGTTATATGGCTCACGCAATGTGCCAGAGCGCCAGCGCTCACTGTGCTTACTTCACCCCTGCATGGCCATGTGTACTTCCCGGCCGTCGCCATTACAAACAGGCCACCCCACATGCACAAGACTAAAGGTGTGAATGGTAAGGCATTGTCCAACTATTGTCATCTTTATGTTTAAGCGACTCGAGACTCAGATCCCACCATGAAAATGGTTATCGAGCACCAGCTTACAAGACAGCTATATGCACGACATTTGGTATGTTATATCGCAAAAATTGCCCTTGTTGTAATCGATTATAGATCGGCTGCTGTTGTATGTGAAGTTTCATGTGTGTGCATCAGTGAGTTACAGATAGACGGATTGATCACCATAGCAGAGAGTGGCCTGCCCTTGAGCTTTGTGTTTGACTATAGAGACGGCGCTACGGGGCGCCCCTTTGCAATAGCGCAAAATGTGAGCCACTTGTAGACGGCTTGGTTTTCACAGCAGCAAGAAGCCCGCCTGCCCGCTATGGCTAGCTATAACGGCTACATGGCTATTGTGTTTGCTATTGCTATGTTCATCGCCCCATTTGTTATTCAGATTCGCCAATTAAATCAGCTTATATCAAGTACACAAAAGCCGCACATAAAGTTTCAAACACGGCGATGTTGGCATCATCAATTGCAACGGGTATCAACTTGCAACCGATAGCATGCTGCGTATTGATTGATGAAGCATGCACAACATGCGCAACCTACCATACTCCATACTATGGACTCCATTTTAGGTGCGCCTCTTCGTACCACGCCTACCGGTATATCCAAGTCGTACTCCATTCTTCAAGCGCGGCAACCAATGGACTCCTTGTTGGGGCGTGTCAATTGCGTGGTCGTTACGACGGTCTTGAGCGGGAAATTGCATCGGCCAGACAGAGGGCGAGAGGCAGCACGTCGCCGTACGCGGCCGCGGAGTTGGTGAGGCAGGATCATGGGATTTAGGGTTTTGCGTTGCGAGTTGTGATTGTACTACGCCCAGGATGAAGTGAACGCCGCTGAGGGCGGCGGCGGCGGGGGCGGCGCGGGCGGCGGGCGGCGCGGCAGCTCCGCCTGCGCAGGCAGGCCCGGGGGTGACAGGCGCCAACGGACAGGCGCTACAGGGCGCCGCGCCGCCGCCCTCCCTTGTTGGCGTTGAGTGGGTTTTGCCTACAGTTACCCCTCTCCTTTTCCACTCTTTCAGTTAGGTCTAGGGTTTTTGTTGGGTGTGCCCAGGTTCACGGGGCGGTACACGCCGCCGCCGCCGGAGGCGGCGGCAGCGACAATATCACGCGGGGTCTGGATAGGACATGGATCGTCGCAACAGGTTTACCAGCGTCAACTTGAACGCATCGTATAGGCCCGCCGGCTCTCCTGCTACTTCCGGCACACGCACTAGGGTTGGCAGTGGAGGCTTGCAGGTGCTGGGACGGACCAGTCGACCAGCTGCAACAGGTAGCGGTCGGCCTCTGTCCGCCGGAGGCCGCGATGCCCCGGCTAACACTAGCACAAAGCTGGTCGTGCCAAAGCCAGTGAACTTGCCTTCCCGCAAGAGTGAACATGCAGGTATCAAGTGTGCGACATCCTAGCCAACCGTCGCCTGTTCTCGTTTTATGACGCATAGCAACCTTGTCCGTGTGGATGTGATGCCCAATGCGTAGCTGCATCGTGGTGGGGATTTAGTTTTAATAATGGGTTACGCAGTCTCATTGCTCTTGTGTCATGGCAATCAAAGGCGTATTCACCATCGTATCAGCCACCATGCATGCCTGCGTCTGCAGTGGTTGTCCAGTTGGTGGTCACTTCGCAACCCACAGCAATAGTAGTTGACGCAGACAAGTTGGGGTGAGACGCGTGCGGCTTATCTTGCCAAGTTGTGTTCAGTTCTGATTGCATGTCAGGTTAAGAAGCATGGAGCTGGGGCTGAACTGGTTACAGCAGTTGCAAATGTCGTGCTACTGAGCATTTGCAATCCTGTGCTTGTACATGGCAGGTTTGCTGGCATGGTGCATATTTGCATGGGTTTGCTTTCGTGAATTTGCAGCAATGTAGCCTTTTTATAGCACTGCCGTGTTGTTGCGTGGACGTTGTCAGGCTTGTTAGCCGCTAGTGGTTGTGCCAAGCCTGTTGGTTTATCATTGGCTCTATGTATTCTTGCAGTGCGCATGCACCATTGGCAGGGCATGATGGCTGTCTCTCATGGCATGGGTCTTGCATTATATTGCAAGCTGTTACGTCTGCGTACAGGTTGAATTGGGACCATTACCTGTCACATCTACGTGTTCACACACTGCAAGTGACGCTCAATTTGTTCATGCCAGGAAACGATCCCACAGTGGCTATCGTCCCGACCGCCAGTGGCCATGCTGGTTGGAACAAAGCTGAACAGGAGGAGAAAGCTACTCACAATCAAGCTGCTTTGTCGTCAGGTTCGACTTGGGCTCGGCCTGTCAGCACCCCACCGGCTTACTCCCGCAGCCAGCGCCCTCTTTCAGCAGAAGAGTTTCCATCTTTGGGAGCACCAAGCGAGTATGCAGCTGCTCGTCAGGTTGGGCGTTCAATGATTCCAACTTGTTCCTTGAATCTTTGAAATCTCTTGTGCGGTTATGAACATGCACACGGAGTGGTTATGTGCAGTTGGCTTTGTGTGTCTGCTCATACTATTGATGGGTACATATGCAGGAACATGTGAGACCTCCTTTGCCATTAGATGTACCTCCCAAAAAGCCAGCACTTACAGCTGCTGAGCTCCGCTTGTCTACTGCAGCCCCGCTTATCCCTGCACGTCAGTGGGTTGATGATGAGCGAGATACATCGGCAGATTTCCGTGTGCGGGAGTTTGACCGAGACAGGTATCTAGGACGATCAGAGTCGGACAGGTTGGTGGATCGAGGTTATGAGCGGTATAGCTCATCAGATCGTCGTGCTTTTGACGACCGTGGGTACCATGACAACCGCGGCCCCTCCCGTGGTCCTGAGCGGGATCGGGAAGGCTCGTATGAGGACCGCATGCAACGAGGATTCTTTGGAAGTAGAGATTTTGGTGGACCGGTGCTTCGCGCAGCTGCATATCGCGAGCAGTCTGACAGCATGCTCCTTCGCTCACACTCTCTGGGTCATGAAAGGGTTGATGGTCTTCTGTTGTCAAAGACAGCATCAGATTCCCTTTTGCGCAACATTACTGGCGACCGGTTGCCCTCAACTGAAGTTAACCGGAAAGAAGATGCTGTGAAAGAGCGGGATCCAGTGCGGGAGGCTTATGATGCAGAGCTTGAGCGCTTGACGCTTCTCATGGAGCAGGAGCGTGAGCGAAAAGCTGAGGAAAAGCGACAAGTTGAGCAGGCTCGGATGCAGGTGGGCTTCATTGGTGCTTGCTGCTTACATCGCTGTTTGATTTTTGAGACATATGTACCAATGTCATTCGCTACTCGCAGGCACGTGCCAACCGAGAGGCGCTTATGAAAATGCAAGCAGAGGCGGCTGCCAAAGCTGCTCAGGACTCGCTGGCCCCGCGGGTGTTGGGCATGGATGATTTGCGGCGAGTTCCTCCTCGAGCAGCTGATCTCGTTGCACGTGGCTTGCCCATGCAATTTCCACAGCTCTCCACTGCTGAAGCACTTGTAATAGGCACGCAGCCAGCAGCAGCACCATTGTCAAAGTCCGATGCTGAGGCAGAGCTACGCATTAGTGAAGAGAAAAAGCAACGTGAGGCTGAGAAAAGGGCACAAGAGGAAGCGGATCAAGCCAGGATTGCAGCTGCACAGGTGCACATCTTGGCATTTTGGCATACATCACAGTCAGGATGTTTTGCAAATCAACATGTTTGCAAGCAGGCCAAGTTGCGCGCCCTGGAGGAACGCATTGCGCAGCGTGCGGCAGAACAAAGGCGCAGAGAAGAGGTTTTGGGTACTGGACATATGAATCAAGTCGAAGTTCATGAGCATCAGGATCATGACTTAGGCACCTCCACAGTGGTGGACACACTGCCCAACGCAGGCACTGCACTCGCCGACCAGGTATGCCGCGCTGTGCATTATTGTGCACCTATGTGTCAATACTGATTCCATTGGAGCTGCAGGCTGCAGTTACCCGCTCCTCCTCCCCAAAAGCAAGCACCTCCCATTATTGTGATATGGATACCCTGTCAACAACTTCTCGTGAAGATAAGGACAGCCAATCCTCGTCTCCCACACATGTACAAGCACGCCGCACTGAAGGAAGCACTGCACGGCATGAGCGCTCCAGGTTTGCCAGCAGACCAGATAGCCGCAGCAATGCTCCATCCTGGCGTAGTCAGCATGTGGATGTGCTTGAGAGTTCTAGTCAGGCCACCGCGACAAAGGCGCTAACACAAGAGCCTCTGCGCTCAGCAGCTCACCTGCATGCCACTGCACCATCAGCTCCAGCACATGTGGAGCACACAGTTGCTTCGCATGTGCCAGGCCTGCTAGCAGACATGGATGACGTGGACAAGCATGAGCCGGTATCGCCCCAAGAGTTGCTATCACTGCAAGGTGAATTACAAGCAGAAGCGTTAGCTGAAGCTGACGGCCACGCAGAAGCCCTGCGTCCACAGTCTGCTCAAAACTCCGTTGCCTCAGCTGTACTCAGTGCGCTTGGACAGTCTTCCATGACAAAGGCTTGGCAGACAGTGACTCAGACATCCTCATCATCATCCTCGCTTGAGTTCTCTGGAGAGCACAATCAGGCAGCCAGCCCCATGTCAGATGACCATGCTGCACTAGTGAGCAGTTCAGGAGCGGCAACCACATCTTCATTATCTAGCATCACTCAGGGTGGACAGGCATTTGCTGGCTCGCAGGCTCGTCTGCATGCTGCTGATGGGCCCACTCATGAGCCATTTGCCATGCTGCCAGATGCCCAGCAGCTATTTGGTTCTCCAGGGCAACTATTTGGCCAGCACCAACCATTCCCAGCTCATTTGTTTGGCCCTCAGCTCGGTGGCCAGATGCAAAGTCCGTCTGCACAAACGGCGCAGCTTTCTGGGCACCAGACTGCAGCTTCACAGCACATTCCCATGTTCAATTTTCAAGCACCCCTACAACCATCTTTGCAGCATGTGTTCTCTGCTGAGAATGATGAAAGCGAGTGGTCATTACCAACATCTCCAGCACCACAGCAGACTGCAGGTGCCATTGGTGATGTCGATGCAAGCACGCAAGCAGTTGCGATTGGAAGCAAACCAGCAGCAAGCAAGGACGGACATGGTCGTGAATCAAAGCGCTCAAGGGGTGAACGCCGTGGCTCTCGCGATGCACATGGTCAAGGGCCAGCTGGGGATCATTGTGCAGACCGCACTCTGGATGCAGTTGAGCGGAGTTCAAACCGAGGAAGGCGCAAAGACACTAGAGATGGAACTGCACGCAGTGAACGCGCTCAACCAGGGCCTCCGGCACAGCTGCAGATACAGTTAGATGTATTAGCTGGGCAACCCTCAGCCAGCACGGAACCATCACCACTGCACTCGGCTCGCTCCGACCATAAAGCACGCAGCGCTGCTCAACGCGGCCGTGGCCGCGTTTCTAGCGTGACAGCTGACGGGCTTGACGAGGTGTCTCCTGGTCCCCGAAGGGGTGATAGACGAGATCGCCGGCGCCAAGAATACCGGCCACGAGAACCGCTGCCGGAGTGGGCCGTTGCAACCGTATCGTCCGCGGGCACAGAGGTTGCATCTGGACAGGGACATGATGGTAATGACCCTTCAACAAGTGCTTCTGGACAATCAACGCAAGGTGCACAGCCTGGCGAGGTGAAGAGCTCGCTGGGCAATGCTGCAGCTGCGCAGTGGACGAGTAATAATGTTGATGTACAGAAGAGTTCAGTGTCCAGCAAACCAGCACCCCAGGATAACGAAGCTGTACGACAGGGCAGTGTACCCGTTGACACGGTATGAGCACGTGAGTGCAGCATGTCGAACTTGTATGACCTTCAGGTGTGGTGATGTCGTATTGCTTTGCAGGTGCGGGAGGTTGACAAAGCTGGTCCAAACGACCGCCGAGGGAGGCAAAAGGCCGACAGGCCTGCGACTTCTGTCCCGGTGTCTAGGTCAGGCGTTGGCGCGATCAAACCCAGGTCCTTTTAGACTCGCCATCAGCTGTTTGCCATCACCAGTTTTGTAGAGTGAGCAAGCTACTGACATGTGGTATTGAATGCACAGCTTTGGCAGCAAGGCGTTGCGCGATGCCCAAGAGAAAGAACATCTTCCTGAGGGGCTCTTTACGCCTCCCGCTGAAGCCTCAGAAGGAGAAAGCGCTGTGAGCTTGCCTGCTTGGGGTGGCACACGCCCGCATGTACAGGTTAGTATGGTCATACGGCTCATGTTCACCTTGCCTAAGTCGTAGCGTGACGGGAGTTGGTAGCAGGTCGTTAGCCTTACTCAAATACAACTGGAGGAAGCCATGAAAGGCAAGGATGCGAGCTTGAGGCGGGGTTCAGTAATGACATTAGGTGGTGTGAACACAGACAAGCCTTCAGGCACGCCTGGTACGCAGTGCTTTGCATGTGTTTGAGTGGCAGCAGGTGTGTGAGACGCCTAGCAGCACTCATCTCATGTTTACTGCAGTGGGCTCACACCTTGGCCCTATTCGCGCTCCATTGCAAGGTTTGTCGCGCTCTACAGAGCTGAGTACTGAGCCTCAGGTCATGAAACAGCAAGGCATGTTTGGGCTCAAACGGCCAACACTGGAGCTGTATCGCCCTGCCTCTAGTGGCGCTGGCGGTATGCCAGGTCTATCCTCGCCACATGATGATGTCATTGCTTCACTGCCATCAGATGCAGATGCATTCGGTGCTGTGGCAAGTCTAACATCGACTAACAATGCTGGTATGCTGCGCGGGCATGCTGCATACCGCACCGCACTGCAGTGCACACAGTTTGTACACATCAGTCTAACTCAAGACTGCGTGCCGCATAGGTGGCCTCTCCAGCGTCACCCAGGCAGTTGAGGATAACATCACTGCCAAGCTGCCTGAGGACCTGTCATTTGGCAGTTCTCCACAGCTGGCGACAGCCAGAGGTTCTGCCCATGACAATCATGGGAGCTTACCTGAACAAGTGTTTGCAACATCTTCTATGCACATGGCTGGTGCAATGTTCTCACAGCCCTTCCCACCGCGACCATTTCCAAGCCCAGGGTGGCCGCAAGCGCCCCCACCTGGTAGCGCCTTCTATGGTGGACTTCCATCCCAGGTGCAACGCACTTTGTGCTTGAGTGCCGCACTGCCAACAGCCTCTTGTGAGTCTAGCACCAAGCCTTCGAACTTGTGTTGCAGGGGTTGCAAGGGCTGCAAGGGTCTATGCTGGTATTCAATCATGCGTTTGGACCAGTCAATCACCAGTACACCAACTTCATGACTCCACCTTACATGCCAACTGGCAAGCAGCCTGATTGGAAGCATGTACCTGCTGCCCATGGCCCAATGTCTGGTGTTGGGCAAGGTAGTGCCGGCCCCATGTTGCAGCCTCAGGGCACTTCACTTCTGAATGCAAGCAGCATACAAGATAGAGCCATGTCACCACCTTTCCAGGTACGCTGCAGCCATCAATCGCTTAGTGCTGTGTCTGTGGGCTTATCAGGTCGTGCTGCTGTGTTGTTTTGCTAATGCTGAGTCCTGGCCTTACATTCCATACAGGCAAGGGGTGGCATGCAACCTCAACATTGGACTCCATCTCCAGGCCCACCTGCAGCAGCTGCACCACCAAGCCCTGACCAGTTCATTAGCATGCCCAGTGCAGCAACCCTCTCCAATTTGGGCAATGCTGCATTGGCTCCCAACCTACCAGACAACCTGGGAGTCGGAGATGGCCCAAGCGACAGCCCTGTGTATACTCAGCAGCCTCAATCCAGCAGGCCAGGTGGCCGCACCATGCGGGGTCGAGGCGCGCGTGTCATGCGCGGTCAACAGCGTCCAATCAGTGGGCCTATGAACGGGCAGGCTACCATGGACCGAACCGGTGGCCAGCTAGCCACGCAGTCCTCTCAAGACAAACCAGCAGGAGACTCTTCTAACAGCAGGGGTGGTCACCAAGGTGGCAGCAACCAAACATACAGACGGGTTTCCCGTGGCAGCAGTCCTGCCAGCAGCAGAGACAGCAACAATGGAAGTGGCGAGAAAGCGGCTATGCGAATCAAGCAGGTGTATGTTGCCAAGGGAGCTGCGAGCGTCCCAGTGGCCAACTAGCATAAACTTGCATGTCAAGTGTGATTGACAGTTTTGTTGTTGGCACATGTGCGCAGCTGGTCATCCCTGAGGCCTGCTGAGAGGTGTATGGACCTTTGCAGCAAGGGGGGTGACCGTGCCAACTGTGCATGGACCCTTTCATTGAGATAGATTCCCCAATGCACTACATTGTGCACCCATCTCAGTCTACAGCTCGTGATTGCAAGTTGCTGCAGAGTGGGTTCAATCATTGTGAAGTTATGGCCCTGCGCACCAGAACCAGGGTTGTAGGTTACGAGATACCTGGTTTGCCAGCAGTGCGGATGGTTGGGATTCCCAGATATGAACTGGTGTTGTTAGATATTTCGGTGAGTGTTGTGGGTAGGGCATGCAGCAGGACTGGCGTTTCCTGCGCAGGAACAAGGGCATACATGAACGGTGTTGACTGCATGTGGACATGATGCTGGGTCCATTGCATGTCTTGTGCATGTGCATACGTGCTACGTATTTTCTGTACAGTATGGATGGATGCTGCAACTGAAGACTGAAGTTAACCACAATTGTATGTGCATGGTCGCGCACCGATGTTTTGGCTAGAACGAAAATTGTCTCTTGATAGGGGCGGGGGGGGAGGGGGGGGAAGCCAGCACTTACAGCTGCTGAGCTCCGCTTGTCTACTGCAGCCCCGCTTATCCCTGCACGTCAGTGGGTTGATGATGAGCGAGATACATCGGCAGATTTCCGTGTGCGGGAGTTTGACCGAGACAGGTATCTAGGACGATCAGAGTCGGACAGGTTGGTGGATCGAGGTTATGAGCGGTATAGCTCATCAGATCGTCGTGCTTTTGACGACCGTGGGTACCATGACAACCGCGGCCCCTCCCGTGGTCCTGAGCGGGATCGGGAAGGCTCGTATGAGGACCGCATGNTAACATTGGGTCGATATAGTGTCAGAATGCACCATGCATGCGCAATGTTAAGTATCAACACTTTGATGTACGTAGTGACCACAGCATATAGGAGAGAGAGATATAGGTCTGTAATGTACGCCGCTAGTTTATTATGCAACACTGTTGTAGTTGGGCCTCATGTAGACTCATTCACACAGAGTAGCGCAGCTGCATACTCTAGGAGCGCACCACACCATGCCAGCGATATTGCAATTTTAGCCAATCACGGTGTTGTCATCTTACAATGCATCCGCTTCGTGAGATTGTCAACGGATCGTGCTGTTTGTTTGCAATCATTATTATCATTGACAGAGTTGTGTGCGAAGGGATAACTTTACGCTCCATTTGCAAGGTGTCATAACGCTGAGCATGGCAGTTGCCATTAATTATTGGCGATTATCGCCGTCATCTCTTACAATAGTGACAAGCATCGCAAACATAGGGTGTGGCAGCGCATGACATGAGCTTCATGTCGAGTAATAAGTATGTTGTTTAGCTAAGTTTGGCATACACATTCGTTTACGAAAGTTGTTGCATGGCAAGTTGCACCTGCGCTGAGATTACCTAACTGCACTGTGACTTTCACATGGAACCATCTCCGTGTCGGCATCTAGCCCATCTCCCTCAGGTGACAATGCGAGTCTTAGAGCGGAGGATTTTACCCCGGAGCTGCAGTAAAACAAGATGAGACATGACGCGGCAGAACGGCGCGGTGGCGAGCTTGTCCGCATCGCAACCATTCATGATTTCAAAGTGTTTACCTTGCAAACCGCGCATGAAAAACATTCCCTTCACGTGCCGGTACATTGCATTCTTGTACGCTGTGGCCTGCATCGCTGCGTACTCGGTTAGTATATCCGTCAATGTCAGCTCCATTTGCATCACTGACATTTGCAAACCTTTGGCGTGGATTCAGCAATGTCACGCCAAACGTCTGCAAATGCAGCTGATGCAAAAGCAGCATCACTTGAAGGACTCGCATCTGATCGCGTGACACTGCATGCTCAGCGTTGGTAAGCACATCATGGTATTAAGCTCGTTTCCCTCTGCACATCGACAATCAATGCAAAACTCGAAGAACGCTTCATGTAAGTGCTCCCCACCCCAATGTGCATCATAGACATGCGATATATATAACACGTTATAGGCGCGAGGTGACGCGCACAGTCTCATTAGGCTTCAGCCCACGAAATGAATGCCGGCTTTAGTGAGTATGGATATCCAAGGCACTAGTGTGTCTTACCCTCATTACTTGACAATTCTTACCCATTCTAGACTATTTTTAGTAAGTTGCAGGGTGCGCGACACATTTATTATAACCTCATCAAGCGCTGAAACAATATAACCATACATATATGGCCTTATTTCGTCTTGAAGCATTTTTTACTCTTCACGGTATATGGAATCACCATAATGCCATACGCCTGACCATTGGTCCTCTTTAGTAGTCCATTACGAGAGAAGAACACTACCATAGCAGACTGTTTGCATAATTTGTGCATAGTTGCCAGTCAGACAAAGTATGTGGGTGAAGGAGAGCGGGAGAGTGGGAGGGGGAGGGGGAGTCCGTGAGCTGCTCATGCTGCTGGCTGAGGCAACCGGGTGGAAGACCGACCAACTAGCTGCACGTGCGTGCAGGTAAAGACTGTGAATTGCCATGCATGCACTGCCTGATGTCTACTGCAGTAGTGGTAATTAGTGTCGTGCTGAGTGAGTAGATAGACTAACATGTAGCCCGATGGTGTTATATGTAGATACATGCGGTGCTAATTCAATATGTGACATGTGTACATCAAATGCAGGACATGCATGCGCATGCACAACGTTTAGTCCAGTCAGCACGCAGCAACACATGCAAGGTGTCGTACAAACGACATTTAGTTGACCACCGGGCTACTACTAGCACTTTAATCCTCTGCCTCTACCCCGTTGGACATGCAGCAGTCAATATGCAGTTGGTAATCACCTGCCCACATGGGCGTTGTGTGTGCTTTGCATGCGGTGTGCTTTGCATGCGCGTGATGCAGCTTACATCTTACATCTTTTGTAAACAAGCACCTTGGAGTACATACAATGTGGCGTATGTATGCTCATCCAAAGAACATGCCAGTGTAGGCAACATACAGCATGCAGGCAGTCATTGTTCTTTAATGGTTTACCACTGGGCTGACTTAATCTAGCTTCCCGACCAATGCTACCAACACCACCACTCTGTTAGACATGCATAGCACTTGCCAATCACCTGCACAACCAGCAGCTTGGCAGTGAGTCATGTTCAACAGCGCCAGGCAGTCGGCAGCAATAGCAGACGGACTCCCCCTCCCTCCTCTCGCCAGCATCACCCTCGCCCCTCCTCTGCGCTTGCCGCAGTGTTCGGCAGCCCACTGTAACCTCAACCATAGCATGCGCTGCCGACGTCAGCAGTGCACGCTTGCAGCGGTGGCACACGGCATGACGGTTTGGTGCAGTTGGTTGGGTTGGGTGGTGGGGTTGGTGCTTTATGCTATATACCCAGATACAAGTGGTTGAAAGACTCTACCCGGTAAAGAGACTGACGACTGCAAAACCTTGGCTGGGAGATTCAGCATGCAGTACGCAATCACAACCCATGCACCGCTTGTCAGAGTGTTGGGCCACCATCCTGCCCATTGTTGCAAGCGTCTAGCAGCTAAGACTACCTGACCTGATCACTGACAATTTGTCTAGCGACAACCCTGGTTAAGCCTAGACAACGCTCGCAAATTGCTCAATCATACTAATTGTATCCTAGACTACGCAGGGTGTACCTGCCAAAGAGTGCCCTACATGGAGAGATTGTTTGGGCACATGCATAATGGCCGGTTTGCACATTTCACGCGTTTGCTTGCATGGGTTGTCACCTGCCTGTACCTGGCAGCCGCAACGGACTCTTTGGTTTCCTCATGTAACGAAAACACGTTGTCCATGATGTCCCCGTGCGAGCCACCGCTCAAGCCAGAGGAGTGCACACATGCTGCAAAGACAATTCATAGAACTTCCAAGCCCTGCTGTTTACATTGTATCAGGTCACTCCCTGCACGCTTCGTCACAACTGCTGCTGAAGCTGCGCTTGCTGCTCCGCGGCGTAGTCCACGAGCACCTCAGGTGGATACTCCACGCAGTAGAGTGTGAGGCCCTCTGCCAAAGCACCGGGGGGAGCAAGCTGTCGGTTGCCAAGCTGCAGCAGGTTTGTAACTGCTTCAGGTTGCAACTGACCACGGCCAACCTGCGATGCGAAGTGAGTAGCCAAAGCTGTATGTCACAGGCGGAACTATTGCCTTGAGCAGCCAGACAGTTGTACAACCGAGTAGACATGCGCTGGTGCTGTAATTTTCGCACCAGGTGTGTTGCAGGTACTGACTTGCGCAGTACTTATACAAGCTATTATATCATGAATCTAATGCCAGGGCTACATTGCAGGGCTTAGCCAGCAATTACTCACCTGTAACAACGTGCCGACCATGTTGCGCACCATTCGGTATAAAAAGGAGCGCCCCTGTGCATGCACATGTTGGCGCACATCACGACAAAAGACTGTGGCTTATGATGCACATCAGTGGCATGCACCGTTGTTCTCTCTGACCTGGACTTCAACGCGGATGCCATCCTCTATGTCAACAATATCGCAGCGCAGGATGTGGCGCACAGGATTGCGCCACGGTGCATTACGATCAGGATTGGTGTTGGCGAAGGTTGAAAAGTCGTGTGAGCCAACAAAGACCGAGGCTCCCGCCCTCATCGCTTCCGCATCCAACTGAGCTGCCAGGTGCAACTCAACTCACTGAACACGTCAGGCTGCACCGCCACCTGGCATGTGCACCAACATATGTGACATAGCATGCACAATCTGCATACTATGTGCCGACATAGTATGCTTGCGATGATGTTATGCAACACCTCAAACACGCAGGGATCGAATGAGAGGCATGTTGTCATGATTTCCGAGCAGCGAGAGCACAACCGTACCCTGGCACGATAATGCAAGCTGTACTTGTGCGTGAAGGGGTCAGCCACAGGGTGCGTGTGGATGTTGTAGTGATACGTCTTGCTCACTGGCGAGTACCTACGCGTTGGTACACAACGACGGATCAACTGAATGTTGTTATGCCCTACTACATGCTCGTTGCAACACGGATCTGCATGGAGTCAATGTAAAACCTTGCGTGGAAGTCTGGATGGACGGCAACCAGGTCCCTTACACGTATGTCCAGTGGCAGCAAACCTGCATACGTGTTCCATGGTCGGATGGTCAAAACGAAGGCATTGTTGAGAATGTGAATTGTATTGGTATAGAAAGCGAACTTACGCACCATTCAGGTTATTAAGTAGTTTCCATGTGTCCACAGGGGTGTTCGTCGAGAAGTGCACCACCTGGAATGAAGTGGCAACCAGTGGCGCTATTGGCTGTACTCGAACATCGTGCAGATACAGAAAGCTTTTTAACAAGTGTTCTTCCATATGTGTGCACCTGACCCTTGGCGTGAACGCCGCTGTCGGTGCGACCGGCTCCCATGACACGAAGCACCTCCCGGGGTTCGCGTGCCGCCGTGGTCAGTGCACGCTGCGAAGACAATGAAAACGGAGTTGAATAAGCGTACCAATGCAGTAGGTTTCGTGTTGCCAACCTGCACGCTGCTGGTGCGCACAATATATCCACAGCTAATGTACTTGTTTGTGAATCGTCACAGATGAACATAACAGTCATCGCACAAAAGAATGCATTGCTAAGCATGCCGTGAACAGTTGCACAAGGGAAAGCGCTGTAGCGTGCCTGGCATGCAGAACATGCGCTGTGTGACGTGGCTGTTGGAAGCTTTGCATGCACCTGCACTTCGTGCATGCAACTAGCGCAGGCATGCAGCCTGCGCTATAAATTGCACAAACAACTAAGTGCGCTCAAACTGCTCTACCACGTTTCTGTTTGTAATGGCAGCTTGTCTTACCTCAAGGCAGCCCTGCACGGTGGGCTGCTTGCCCTGCAGCTGGAAGCCGTAGTATTCCGTGCCGTCATACGCCACAGTCACCCTGTACTTGTACCTAGCCCTGTAGCTGGCCGCACCCCTCTTCTCCTGCTCCAGGTTCTCCTCCCCTACACCTTCATTGTCCTCCCCTTCTACACCTTCACTATGCTTCCGCCCTTGGAGTGCAACATCTGGCCGTGCGCTGCTTCCAACTCCGCCTGCTGCTGCTGCTGCTGCTGCTTGGCCCCACGTTGCTACCTCTGCCCTCCTGCGCCGCCTCCTGGTGGTGGTCAGCCTGGTGGTGGTGCTCGAAGCCCTGCTGGCCAAGGTGCTGCCGTAGGATCGCGTCCACAGCGGAACCAATGCTGCCCTGGAGGACCACGACAGCAGGCGGGGAGGCAACGACGTCGCCGCCGCCCGCCCTTGCGCCGTCACCGCCGCCATTGTCGATGGCAGACTTGTGCTCTACCTGCTTGATGGTATTGTTCTTGGGCTTCAGGGCGCTCTCGGCGGCAGCTGCGGCGGCATAACGGACAACAAGGAGAAGCAGAGAGAGTAGCAGTAGAAGGAATGCCCAAACCATCAGGGCGACAGCGACGGTAGCCATGAGCAGCAGGAGGACGAGAAGGCACAGAAGGCGGACAGCTGAGGAAGCTAGCTAGCTCTGCTTGTAAGGTGAGGGAAGATTTGCTGAGAAAAACCAACATAGGCGGTCATGTACATGACCGAGTAGTGTCAGGGCCACTTCAGCATTTGTCAGCTCACAGCCTGCAATGGTTAAATACTTCAACATGATTAATGGGCTGCCCTCTATTGTCCCGTCACATCACTCGTCGTGCTGCCACATGCTACACGCTTGGGCAGTGCGTACGTTGCAAAGCTGTTTCGTTGCGCTTCCATGTGCAGTGCACCTGAAACACTTGGTGCTGACGATGATGATGTCCGTCACGATCTGCTTTGGCCCACCACTGCCTTATCGTACTCGCCCCCGTCAAAGCAATATGTATAGCGAATTGGCTGACATTGATCGTAGTCTTTTTCGCTGCTCAGCTCAATCAATCCACATGCTGTGCTGTGCTTAATGCGGTCCCCTTTTGCAGAAACATGTTGCTGTTGCTAATGGCATGTTACACGTATAAGTGTACATATAGTAGGGTATGCCCTTGTTGCATGCATGTATGGGGTAGCTATTGCTGCTTAAGCAACGGAAGCTCAGCCCCAACACAACATCACTTCCTGCTAGGCCTGCCACAGCAATGCGCTCTCATGTCGCGGGTGCGCGTGCATGGTGCGTACTTGCGGGTGTCCTCGGCGCCCTGGCCTCCGTCCTTGGCAAACTTGCGGGCACCTTGTTTCCTGATAAAGACACGAATGCTAAGGTGGGCGCACGCACACTCGATGGAGTTGGCACGTATGTAATTATTACACTCTTCACGCACGAGCATGTGCACCTGCTATGAATGCACATGTACGCACACATGCACGCACGCATGTGTGTGTGTGTGTGTGTGTGTGGTGGTGCGTGGTGGTGGTGGTGGGAGGGAGCAGCATACAGCCGCTTGAGGCGTACGTGACTGGTACGTGCAAGGAGTGTGTCGGGTAGGAAGGTTGAAGGGGAAAGGTGCAGGCAAGCAGGCAGGATGGCATGTGTCAGGCAGACCTGTGAGCTGGCTGCACGCACATTGCACACGCATGCATGACTTGGACAAGAACCTATCTGTGGACACAACGTGGCAAAGGCAGGGTGTCATGGGTGCAGGTGGTGCTGTCTGTGGTGTTGTACGCTGCGGTGGTGGGGTGCAACGTGCTGATGTGGAGCGTGCACGTGCGCGGCCTCGCCTCCTTGCCCTCCCTCCAGGCCACCGCCATCAACTTTGCCTCCAACTTCCTTGCCGGGGGAGCGCTTGGAATGCTGCTGTTTCATGAAACTTTACCTCTCAAGGTGGCTTACAAGCAACAATGCGTTGGCTTTTTCGGGAGAAGGCATTGCTCTGACCGTGATCTCATCGTTTGTTGTGTCAGTGGTGGCTTGGTGCATCATGCATTTCCCTCGGAGTGTTACTGCTGAACAAAGCAAGCAGAGAGGAGAAACAGGCTGATGCGGACCCAAAGAGCGCGTGACAATATATTGCGTTCTTGTTGCAGCAGTTATCTTCAAGCATGCCACGACAGCAAAGGTCAGGTACATGACCCAACTTGTTGAAACTGAGGAAACTGACAGACAGGTCATGGTGTTGGCATTCGTCGCAGCATCCTGTGTGGCGCAAATGCTTGCCCTTGTCAATATGTATTCACCCATTGTGTCCCGGTGTGCAGGATACAGCTCACATTTGGCCAATCACCTGCAACCCATATGTGCCTGCAATGAATCCAGCCCCTGCTTCTGTTAGAGCCAGCAGGGGTTGCGTTTGGTTCTGCAGCAGGCTGGGCCCAGTTTGAGCTACTACGCCTACCACTTTTGCAGATGTACACTACATCATGTAGCTATGCTTGCTTGGTGTTGTAACTGTTCATATTGTGAGTATGGTCGTTGCTAGCTGTGGTTGGTATAGATACGTTACGGTTCATGTTTCACCTGTAGCACCTTACATTCTTTATTTCACACCAAGTACGGATGTGATTGCCCGGCGCCCATGAGGTTTGTGTGACACACTGCTTAGCAGCATATGGAGCAGCCTACCTGCTGCTGGTTCTTGTTGACTATGAAGGCCACATGCCCTAGGACGTGCGCCTTAAGCCATGTGTTGTAGACCTCAGCAACTGCCAGTGCACTCTTGTGCACAGCCATCAGTGTGGTACTGATTGCAATGTATGATTGCGCTGTATGTGTTCATACTTGGAAATTATGACATCCCCAACCGCAGTTGATCTTATTTGCTGGTGCACACAAACTTGTGGAGCCAGTGGCGCCGCGCAGGAGACGCGCAGGTGGACAGTAACAGCCATATACATATACATACGCCGGATGGCTAGTCGCTATCACTGTTGTCTGCAGCACTGTACCTGTGACCAGACCTCGCACTGCTTCCACTACTATAACTACTACTTAGGACTACTTCGCCAATGTGGCGAGGCTGGCTTGCAAACCTGAACTGCTGCTCCAAGGCTTCGCGTGCCACAGGGACAACTTCCCCTGGCTCGGGTTGGCTGGGTGATATCTGCTGGCTGGATGATACACTGCCCAAACTTGCAGACACTAGCGGGCTGCTGCTGGGAAGAGACTCCGGGACACGCACTTCACCTACATGAGACAATCAGCAACGTTGAGGACCGGTGTTGTATACCAAGGAATGACAATCCACCAGACACATGCATGGCTGCAGCAAGCAACATACCTTCAGCCGCATCGCTGTCCATTGACATGTTGGGATGCAGGTCTTGAGCACTACTTGACTGTGCGCCTTGCTGGGTCCCAAATGTCATTCCCGCAGCAGGGGAGGTGCCAAAGCCAAACTGCGTGTACATTCGCAAGGTAGAAGGCGCCACCTGCCCGGCACTCAGCCCCGAGCTGCTCGTGGACTGATTCAGTGGCCGCAGAGCGTTTGGACGGACTTCACCCAATGATAGACTGTTGCTTTGCTCCTCAAAGGAAAGACGAGGGTCCTTCCCATCATCATCGGGTTGATGCGTCATAGGCGGTTGAGCTGAGGTCTGGCTCCTTTTTGAAGCCCCAGCAGAGGTCCTGGGACTGGTCGTGGCATCCACAAGTTGATGTGAGATAACAGTTGGTTCCAGTATGACCTCATGTCTTACTACAACTTCTTCAACGGCCTCTGCAACAGCGACAACAGGCTTCTCTTCCATCTGCACTGCCGGGGTCTGCGCAGCTTCCCGGAACAACCGCATGTCTGGCAGGTCCAGGGACGAGCTGCTGCTGAGAGTGGAGGGAGTCCTGGGGCTGCCCCTACCGCGATCTCTCCTCCTGTCTGGGATAGACTCGGGACTGCTGAGCGGATACTCTGATTGCAGACCTACTGTGTGCGTAGCTATGCGCATGGTGTCTGTTCTGATGGTTGATGTCGATGCTACAGCTACCTTGTGCGTCTGTGATGGTTGAGTTTGAGCCCGAGCCTCGGACTGAGCTTGAGCTTGAGCTGAAGTCGAAGTCTGAGGCCACTCAGGCACAATCGGCTGCTGCGCAGCTCCTGGAGCAGCTGCAAAACCAGGTGCTATGGAACTTCCAACTGGAGGTCCCACGACAGGCCCAGCGCCAAACCCTCCGTAGTACATTGGCAGGAACCAAGGGCCTGAGGGCAGAAAAGATGATGATGCCGTATGTCCCAGCACGGGACCTGCCGCGGGTGGTGCTGGGACACTCTCGGCACTTTGCAGATCAACGGTGGACGGCGCAGCAGCAGCTGCTGTTGGGACTGGTTCAGGATCTTGAGACGGAGGGGATCCTGGGATCTGACTGCCTACTTTGCGCACGGGGCGCCTTGGCGTGGTGGCCGGGGAGGCCGGCATGCTCGTGCTTGTGCCTTGGATCCTGACTTTGGGTACTGGCGGAGGTCCTGAGGGCGGGCGGGGAGGAGGCACGGGGCCCGGCTTGGGAGCGGGAGCAACCGCTGTGCCCAAGGCAGACTCCATGGTGGCTTCTGCTGCAATGCTCGCCACATCCATCTCAGCCTCCTGCTCTGCTGCAGCTGCAACCTCACCCAGCTCTGTCCTCCGCTCCTCAGCTGCTGCAGCCTGAGCACCCAACAGCTTCAATGAAAGTCGGATTAGGAACGCTCACACAGTCTCCATCATTATGTTGTTGATGCAACACTGTGCTGATGTATGCAACGCAGCAATCCAACATAAACAGTAGTCCCTACCTGTGGCTGCAGCGGCTTGATGTCAGAAGCATACGCATCTATTCTGGTCGTGGGTGGGGTTTCTGGACGTCTCGCAAGCGATGGAGCTAGGCCAAGAGTTCGGGGACCAGCTTTTGGCACCGGAGCGCGGGCTGAACTCAGTCGAGGTGGTGGTGCAAAAGCCGGTCCTGCCTTCTTCAGCTTGCCCTCAGGTCCCAGAACCTGCCAAACCCGTGGTGGCTTTGCATGGGACTGCGCGCCAGACTTCGGGGCAGTTTGGGGTTCAGCTGGCTTCACAGTCCGGCCAAAGGCTGCGTTGGCATTTCTCCTTTCCTTCAGCGGCTCGGGCTTTGGGACGCGCTCAGGACTTGGTTGGCGGGGCTGCTGAGGGTCCTTCCTTTCCCTCACGGCAGCAGCAGGAGCTCCCCTTTTCGGTTCGGGTTTGGGAGTGAACACAGGGATGGGGGCAGAGGCTGGGGCGGAGTCCTCAGAGGAGGTCACGATGAGGGACCTTGGAAATCTCCCTACATACAAGTCTGCCGTGACGCCTGCCACGCGCGCTTCAATCTCCTGCTTGAGGCGGACTATGTCATCATCCTGCGAGGACACAGATACAGCCAAGTCCATGTCACACAGATGACAACTGCCAAGAATACAAACTCAGCGGGTCACTGAAGACAGCGAGGACCGCATCATTGTGTGCTGGGTCAATGCATGGACCACGATGCGCAGCAGGCACGCACCGTGATGGGTGGGTGCCAAGCATGCAAAGATTAGGAACAACACGCTAGATGAGCATTGCTGACTCACCGCATCATCTAGTATATTGTCGTTTGTGGTGTTGCTTGCAGCACACCTGATGTTCAGATCTAGGCGAGCGCGCTCATTCACAAGCTCTTGTATAGCCTGGTCACAAGCATCCTGTCATACAATGCTGCAGAGCAAAACACACCCAACCAGCAGATACACTTGCCTGCAGCGCGCCCGCATAATCATACTTCCCGCCCAGGCACTGCTCCACAGTGCTCCTGACTTGATTGGTGAGGCTTGACCAACGCCCCTCATCTTGGCTATAAAGCTTGGCTGCAAACACAACCAGTCAGTCACAGTTTGGTGACAAGAGGCTGGTGAGAACAATGAGGCTTGCCAAGAGGTGGACCACAGCCTTCTGTGATGACAAACACTCACCCACGTCAGTTCGCAATGCATGGGACTGTCTCGCAAAAGCAGAGTTTGCTGGAAAATACTTTGAAAGGTCCAGAGTCTCCTCCTGCAGCACAACTTCGGGTTCCGAGAGCGTATCTTCAGGCGGCTTGCTTGGTCCTGCAACAGCAGCTGCTTGCGCACTACTGCTGGGAGCAGTATCCAGAAGTCCTGAACCGGGCATTGTGATGCTAGCAGATGCGGGTTCAGGTGTTGAATCCTGGACCTGTGCTCTGAGACCTGAGGCAGATGCTTTGGTATTGGGTATTTGTGGTCTGGGAGCAACCAACGAACCGGCCAGGTTGCTAGGTCCTGCTTTGGGTCTCGTGATTCCCCTGGCTGCTGCTGGAAGGGGTGGCTTCAAGGAAGGATATGTGCGCTGTTGTACTGTTTGCTCCAACTGCATCAGACGCTGCTCCAGAGACACCTGCCCAAATGACAATTACATTGGCAACGTACCACCACAAGTCACACGCAACAACACGCTTACCTGCAAGGATCGAATGAGTGAGCTTGCGTCTTCTGGAGCTGCTCGCCTGGCCGGCATTCCATCCCCATCTTGAGAGGAGGCTGGTCCCCCAGGCCTGTCTTGCTCGGGCCTGTCCGGCCTGGCCTGGTCAGGTGCATCACCACGGACCCTGTGGAGGTCCTCTGCAACTAGGGTGGAGACTACGGGTTGGTGGGCAGCCTGTCGTGCTGCGCTTATGTCCATAAGCCTGTTGTGTGCAGGGTCGGGCTGCTCGGGAATGGGTCTCAATGGTGCAGGAGGCATCTGTTGAATAACAGCACGCTCTGTTGCTGCATGATTGATGCCCGATGATGATGGCATAGATGCAGCGTGGCTGCGCCTGCGCTTCCGCCGCGGATCTACTGTATGGCTGAAAGGAGCACTCGGTCTGGCTGTGTTTGAATCCACTTGAAAAAGTAGTGTGTCTGGCCCAGGCGTTGGCCATGACAATGTCGGCCTAGTACTCACGTCCTTTGCGTTGATTCCCCCAGCTGCAGATGACGGGCCTGCAGTCGCCTGCACTGCCTCCGACCTATACTCCAGACCTCCTTTGGCACCATCAACCGAGGTTGATGGTGATTCAACCAGATTTAATGCAAATGCCTCCAGGCTTGGCAGGGAATACTCGTACAGCGCCTGCATGCAAATTGGTGATTGAGATATGCTAGAGGTAGGACTGCACTAGCAAGGTGGAGTGATGCACATGCGCACCTGTAGCACTTCCTGCAATTGGTCACGAGCTTTGGCCAGTGCAGTGCTTCCATCCTTCACTGGGGCCATGTGCGCGCGTGCATAAGTAGGAGGTTCTTGAAAAGGGTTAGCTTGGCTCAATGCAAAAGGATCGCTGGTTTTAGATCTGCAGGTATGCTGGTCGTGCAGTTGAGTTGTGGGGGCGGCTCGTGCTTGGTGGTGGGATTCGCGCCGAATTGGGCCAACCGCAGTTGTGTGAGCAGAGGGCTGTTCTGGAACAGGGCTGGATTGGTTATTGGGGAAACTTGCAGAATGTTCTTTAGCATCGGGACTGGGCGGCGCAGATTGCAAGCAGTCCTGAAGTGATGCTCCTGCTTGAGCACGACCTTCAGAAAATACTGGACTCGTGGCAGCTTCAACAGGCGGCTCTGGTATAGCATCAGTTTGCTGGTCGTGGTCGTGGCTCATTGTAGGCTGGTCCAATTGGGCCCCGCCGCGCTGGGCAGAATGCAGGCGGTCCCATAGTGCGGCTCTTTCTTGCTGGAGGGCTTCGAGCAAGACTGGGCTGACGATATCTGCTGCTGGGTCTGCAGCATCGAAACCTTCCGCGGGTTCCGGAGCCTCTGTTGAGATGCAGAAGCAGAATTATACAATGCTCATGATGTTTGCAACCGCGAAGACACAAGCTAGCAAAATGCTCAGGACAAGCTTGAAGTACGCGAAGTTGTGATGGCCAGATATGCGACATCTATACGATCGCATGGAGTCGAGTAGACTAACACATGCACATGACTCCACAGGTGCATGACCTAGCCAGCAGGACTACGCATGAGTGTGTGAGCACATGCACCAACATGTACGTGCGCACTGGCTAGTCACCTGCGCTGACGCATGTAAATGAACCAGACGCTCAAATAGCAACGCAAGTGCAGATACTCCTGCCCTTACGGGTCTTGCACAGATTACGTACGTGTCCATGCAAGAGAAACAGAGAAATCACCAAATGCACCTTATTGTTTTGCAACTGCATTGTTGCGAAACATATAAGAATGTGTACAAAAACAAGTAACACGTTTTCGCACTCACATGAAGCAAGATATAGACTTCGTTGAAGTTATAGACAAACAAAGCTGCATACATCCTAACACATCAGAAGTACTCCCAAATGCAAGCAGTTAGGATATAGTTCTAGTTTCTTAGAGCAACACAAGCACACGTTTCCCTCAATCCACTTCGCCTAAAATATTGAGGTAGATTGATTGATAGACCCTTTAAGCACTCACTAACGGTCTGATCTTCTGCCAGCTCCGGCTCCGGCTCCGGCTCCGGCGCCTGCGCCTGTGCCAGCGCCTGCGCCTGCGCCTGCGACACCATCACGGTCCCGAACCCGCTCCACGCCAGCTCCAGGGCGGCGCTGTCCCTGGCGTCCTGGTCGGTATCGCAGTCCAGGTCCCATGCTTCCGGCGGGGCGGCGGTCACCTGGGCCTGGGGCACCCGCTTAGGGTTAGGCCGAACCCAGGGGCTGAACGCTTTCAGCTCCCGGGTGAAGCGGCGGTGCTCCGCCATGACCATAGCGAGGGCGGCGGTGCCTCCACCGCCCCCGTCGCGGGCCATCAGAACCTCGGCGCCCTCCGCCGCCGCCGACGCCTCATTGAGGACAATAAGCCCCGCGCAGGCTCCACGTGGCAGGACAGAAATTTTGAATTGATTGGTCGACAGCTCGGAAGTCAGCCGTTGGAAGGGTGAATTTGGCCACACTTCAGCAAGATGCAACATGTTATGGCCCATGATAACTGATCACTTTATGCCAATGATAACTTGGTGCCAATACTTACCGTGCTTACCCAATCACAATCCCCGCAACTTAGGCCCGGTACGCACAGACTTTTAGCGTCAACCCCTCTTAAAGACCTTCTCAAAGGGGTCGTAAGCCCTAACAGGGGTAGGGGCCTTAAAAGTGAAACGCACTGCCCCTCTTAAGGGTGCCAAACCTCGTAAACCCTACAATGGCTACACGTGGCCCAATCAAGTGCCTCCACCGCTTCCAACGTGGCACTGGACGTGTAGCAGGTAGCTGGCGGTCTGGTCGGCGGTGGCGGCGGCAAGGATGGGGCGGCGGCGACGAGGGGAGGGGGAGAGGGGAAGGAAAGGTGTTTGCTGAGCGCAGGGGAGAAGCTGTGTTTTTATGGGTGGCGGCAAATACGTTGTGAGGTGGTAGGTGCAGGCGGCGTTGGCGCAGTGGGATGGAGGCGGCGGAGGGGTTGGAAGGGGCGGGGTGTTTGTCCACGGAGGACGCTGGTCAGGACGGCCATGTTTTCAGAGAGGTGCGCCTCTTTCAACTAGTGTTCATATCCACCTTAACCACATGCATCATGCGTTTTCGCATGCACTGTGTGTTTTTGGTTTTTCTTTTCTGTTTGCCTGTTCTGCATGTGGTAAGACCGACCTCATCATGTTGTGTATGTTCATTACTAAGAAAGCTTTGTACATCACAATGCGCACTACTGTATGCACTGTGCGTTGAGTAATGCATCACGTGTTTTGCTCACGAAGTGCATTTTACGTATGCCAGGTCCGCAGTCGCCACATTGTGGCTGTGGTAGTCTCGACAATGATGCTTGTCAGAAGCTGGCGTGCGAGACGCATGCGAAGCATGCGACGTCTCATGCTGATGCGCAAAAGAAAGCTGCTCATGCTAGTTGCCTATTTGCAAAGCATGTGCATTGCATGTGCTAGCCGCGCGGAGGGTAGAAGTATGTGGTATGTGTTTCCAAGGCAGAGAGTTTGGTGGGAAATCATGGTCAGTAACATTTGGACAGATGCACTGTGGGTTATGCATTTCCGAATGAAGAGAGCAACATTCTATCGCTTGGTTGCTCGTGTGCAAGAACTTGGGAAGCAAGACACAAACTGGAAGTGTGCTGTACCACTAGACAAACGCGTTGGCATTGCCATTTATTGGCTAGCGCATGGTGCAGGTTATAGGCAAATTGCAGAGCTGTTTGGACAAGGTGTCATGACAGTCGCAGATATTGTACATGAGTTTTGTAAGTTGATGTATGTGAAGAGGAAGCAATTCATATCATGGCCTGATAGCAACCGGTTGCGCGCAATCATGGCGAGGTTTCAAGTAGCCAAAGGCTTCGCTGGTTGTTGTGGAGCAATTGATGGTTCACACATTCCAATCACCAAACCACGATGCCCACAAGCACCTGAGTATTACAACCGCAAAGGGTTCTACAGCATGCAGTTGCAGGCAAGTGAAGGTCCACATGAAACGTATGCACATGCATGCGTGTTGTGAGCGCCACTATGTTCTAACTATCTGCAACAGGGTGTAGTTGATCTTCAGAAACGGTTTCTTGACGTCTTCATTGCCTTTCCTGGTAGCACGCACGACGCTCGCGTCTTTTCATGATCTCCTCTTGGCCAAGCCATCAATGGTGGCGACATTTTGCAGGATGTCTCAATCCGCCTGCCAACTGGTATGACTGCCAAGCCATGCAGCTGCTCATGAACACATCAACATCTTACGTGTGGGCGTGTTGTCAGGTGTGGATGTGAAGCCATATCTCATAGGTGATGCGGGCTACCCATGCAGGGAGAACCTAATCACTCCGTACCCTGGGGTGCGAGGAGGGGGGCACTTGCCGGAGCTGCAACAACGTTTCAACTTCAACCATTCGTCTGCGCGCATGTGTATTGAGCATGCATTTGGGCTATTAAAGCAACGCTGGCAGCTTTTGAAGTCCGATATGGCAATAGGCTTGCATGAGATTACGGTGACTGTTACCGTTGCGTGTGCGTTGCATAACTTTCTGACTGATTGTAACGAAGTTGAGCCCGAGTTGGACCATGAAGAAGAGGAAGATGATGACGGCATGCAACGCGAGGGCAACGGTGATCCGAATGATAATGGTGCTGCCATTCGCGACGCATTAGCAGCCATGTGGGCATGAGTAGCATATGACACTGATGACCATGATGCTGGGTGCTTTTGCTGCTACTGCTTGCATTGTAAGTGGCCGCTGAGCTTGCAAAGACTTCACCATCAAATTGTTGATAAGAATGCATGTGCCTACACTGGTGCGACCAAGGTGTTACAACTATGCATACACACAATATTGTGCTTGCAACCTTGTTATTTGCTACCATGAAGGCATGCTACTACAACATGGACTACTTCAAAAACCTTATGGCGTCAGCCATAGAGGCAAACCCCTCCCTCAACACCTCAGCCTCGCGCTGCGACATTTTCTCTAACAACTCATGCTCAGCGGCTTGCATGCTGCGCATGGTGTCCGCCATCTCCCGATGCACCTCCCGCATTGTACTGCCAATGCTTGTGCGCTTCTTCTTCTTCTTGCCAGTTGTATGCTCAGTCATATCATTTAGCGTGCTTCCACCTGTCATGCAAGATAGCACGATGAAACATGCACACAAGCACATAACATATGTGTGCACCATAACAAGCATGACAAGCAAGTCATCACCTTCATTGTCATCAAAAGTGCTGCCTGAGAACGGAGGCTCAGCACTGTGTGAATCCCCCAAAGCATGCTCAAGTTCTTGAAACAACTCCTCATCATTCATCAGCAGATTGCGCTGCCAGTTGTAAGCCACCTTCTCTTCATCACTTGTCTCAAAGTAGTTGGGTTTGCCAGACTGGCTCATATAGCCGCGCACCGTGCTGTGCTGCGACTTCAGCGTGAACCACCTGTTACTTGACATTAGCATCTACGCAACACTACAATCGCATAATGCTTGCTGATACAGCAATGTGACTGAGCATACCTTGATTGGCACTGGTCAATGGTTCGGGTCCAGTTTCTATCCTCAATCTCCTTGAGGTGCACCATAATATCGGACCATTTGATAGCAAAATGTTTGTTTTTCTGGTATGCACCACCTTGCTGTGTCCTGGAGTTGATTGCGCCCCATGCACGCACAAGGGACTTGCTCTCTGCAGCACTCCAAGAGGCGTCACGCATGCGTTGCTCCGCACCAGGCTCGGTGTCCGCTGAGCCCTTGCGCGTTGTCTTTCTCCTTGTTGCTGGCTTTGCTCGACTTGCTGCTGCAACCGTCAATCAACACAGTCAGTAACCAAACCCTATACTGCCATGCATGCGTTGCTGCCAGGACACACTGTCATGCATGTCACGCATGCAAACCCTATACTGCCATGCATGCGTTGCAGCCAGGACACACTGTCACGCATGCAATTAGTTGTCTCATTTTCTCACCTTGTTTTGCGGGAGCTGGAGTAGCTGCTGGTGTAGATGAGGCCGGCATGGGTGTGGCTGCAGCCGGTAGTTGGGCTGCATGCGTTGGCCTGCTACATTACTTGCATGATGCATGCTTACACACATACACACCACAACAACACCAAAACATGCATCAAGCTTACATGAACGGCGGACTCGACGGCCCTGAATCAAACTCAGCACCCATGGATGCAGGCGTGTGGGCAATGTGTGTGAATGAATGTGGTGTTGCACTCGCAGCTGCAGGCCCATGCAGCAGGGGTTGTGGTAAGGACGGATTGTGGAAGCCATGCACCTGGTGTGGCAAGTAAGCGCCATGCCTGCAAGTTGGGCCAGGAACAGAGCTGATGGCTAAAGTGAACAGTCAGCCAGTGGGGACGTGTCATGCGTGCGCATGGGTAATGCAACAACAGTTGGGTGTCAGCTGCAAAGCTTGCATGGAATGCACGAGAGTACATGGCGTTTCTACTGCTTGAGCACGTGCATGCATTTGTGACAGCAAAGGAATGCAGCATTGCAACGCGGACAATGCACAAACATACATCAAAGCATTGTGTGATGATCAGGCGAAGTGACACAGCAAACTAATGTGCATCATGGTGCTGATTTGAAAAACGCTGCTACTGTGAACCACCACCACCACCACCACCACATCAGCAACAACAACGACAGCATGCAGTAGCATTGCCTGCCTGTTGATAAGTACGCTACTTACCATGTATGAGCCGCAGCTGAAGCTGGAGAGCTGACTGCGGCCATGTGGCTGCCGACTCCTGGTGCATGTACACTGCTTGTGGTGATGGACGGCGCCACGCCTTCCACACCAGGAGAGGCGCCATAGTTGGTGTAGCCATGCACTGCGGCAAGGCCAGCATAGCCAGCATGCTGTTGGCTGGTGCTGCCCTCTCCAACACCACCGCCGGCTGCCAAATCAGTGTCGCTTACGCTGTGCTGGTTCACATACTGGGGGTACCCAATATAGCCAGCAACCCCCACACTATTCGGACTAGCCTCATGGGCGACACCATCACTGCCGCCCACGACACTCATCTCGCCCCACCGCCCTTCTCCCCCACCACGGCGGCGCCGCCTCCTCCTCCTCCAGGAGATGGCGCCACCGTCTTGGCGGGATTTACGGCATTGCTAGCGGCTGACATGACACGACGATGTACGAGGAAGGCCTTACGAGTGCCTTTTTTTTCTGTTAGCACTTTTAAGCCCGCGGCCCCTTACAAGGGGTTGCTAAAAGTTCTGTTCGTATCGCTTTTAGCGATCATCGTACTCCTAAGCGGGCCGCGGGGGCCTTAAGAGGGGTCGTTAAAAGTCTGTGCGTACCGGGCCTTATCAACTCCGCTAACACTACACACTAGAGTAAGGGAGATGCATAGGGTATGAGTCATATTGCACGCATGCAGTCTGTGCACACGCACGCATGCATGGTGTGATCGAGTTGCTTATAAAGTGTACACGGGTGGACCGCATAAGCGCGCATTTCTTTCGGTATTTGTTATGGGACTCACACATCAACATAATTGCTGCACTGAAATCGACATTAGGCTTCGTGTATACGTAGATTTCGGGTAAGTAGTGCCACTACAAGGTGTATGTGTTTTGTCTTGTTGCTAATCGTTTCTCTGTTTCTCAACTATCAATGTGTCGTCTGTTTGTAATTTGGGCCGCCTCCTAAACGCATTGCATGCATGGCACGTATCATGGCACGTACCATGGTAATGCATTACATGATGATATTAGCAGCCACTGTATTCGCACAAATACGATATATGATATCGAAAGCTATTGCTTCATATTGATGCATCGTGCGGCTTGGTGTATGCTATGCACTAGGCCCCTTTCCGCTTGAGTTGCTTGGTAGCAATTCCTATGTTCTCTATGCACCGATGTACGTGTTTGATGATCAATTTTATGCACGTACCTTTGTGTTGTGTAAGGGTCTATTGACTGCGATTACAGCTTCTGGTGTTGTGGTTGGGGGTGGCGCGTGGCACGAAGGCATATTGAGATATTTTATCTTTATTGTGAGTTATGTTCGTGTTTATTACCTCTTGGTTGGGGCCTTTCATAACCTACGAGCAATTAATTGCTTACGTGCAAAGGTAGATTACATGCATTGCGTCACGTAACGTAACTCGCGTCATGTTTTTGTAAATGCTGCGAAACTTGTCATTCCCTTATTGACAGCATACTAGCAAGCTATTGTGATGATAATGAAGTTATGAGAGTGACAACTCTTGCAAGCTTTGCTTGCGAAGGGAAACTCAAAGCTTGTTCGTCATGATGATGGTTGGGTTTTTTTCGGGGTTTTACCAATATGCTCAACTCACTTATCCGCTACTGCTATTCATAGGTAGCACTATTGACAATCGCCTGACACATACTGTTCGGTGATTCCCATAACCTTTTGAAGTTCTTGACCCTGAACCCACTTTATGGGCTCTGTTATTGGGCGGTTGCAGGTTGCAGAGTTACAAGTGCGGCTCATGCGTGGCTAATGTACAATGTTCCAACCAGCTAGGCTCCGGCCTAGCTGGTTGAAAACCTCGGTACACGCCTTCACCCTTAGAAAGCGAGTCTAACCAGCAGGCAACAATTACAGGTCCAATGAAGCAGCAAAGTACTCCGCTGGTGACAGCTGTGGAGGACCGCCATAAAAGTCAATCATGAATATGCTCGTTATGTTGAGGGCGTAAAACATGAAGTGGTGGTCAGCAGGCCAACCTGCAAACAGCAAGCGTCACACATGTAAGTCACGATGGAAATGGCTGCAACCAAAAGAGATGCACAACGTACCCTTCATGGCCGGGTGACGAGAGAACAAAGCATCTCGTGCAAAGGCCACCTGGTCTTTATTTGTCAGCAGAACCATCTGCGAAGAACATGACCACGCCGGTTGAGCTCAGCATGTAATACTGCATGGCCATCCACAACATACTGCATGCAACACTTGCAGCTGACTATGCATACGCGCATCGTGCGCACCTGACCGGAGAGCGTGAGCTTTGCACATGGTGGCTCTTCTGGATCCATTGATCCGCAGCTTCCCAAAGGCACTTCACTGATTGTTAACGAACACCGAGCGTCCGAAGCCAAGTCGCGTGCTGACTCATCATACCTGTCCCAACCACCAGACAATGCAGTCAGGAGAGTGCAATGGCGGAGTCCAGTGTCTCTTCACAATACGCTTGCGCGCGCCGTACACATACGAGCGCAGCCAACCTTGTGAGGTAGAAGTATGGCGTCCCAGTTGCATTGCGCCATGGCCCGTCAACAAAGGACACTATGTTCCTGCATGGCAAGTGGTAGCTGCTTCACTTGCGCTGCAGAGAGAGAGAGAGAGAGAGAGAGAGAGAGAGAGAGAGAGAGACTAGTGCCTGTGTGACTATGGTTGTGTTTGCGCGCTTTCAATACAGCACTGCCTGCACAATGCCATGCGCCCCTGCACTCATCCAGTTGCTTCATGGGCCAAGAAACTGCATGCAAGGTTGGGCTTTGAAGTTGCAATGCACTATAACAGGTATTGTAAGCACTGTGTACTTCGCCAACCTACCGAGGTACAAACGCTCACCCAAATGGAGCGCCGCCGGCATGCGCAGAGATTGTACTGCCAACAACACAGCGCAGCAGGACAGTCAGCAATCGACAGGCGGAAGTCAGAGGCACTTCGAGCAGAGGACAAATCTAGATAAACCGCTAGCAGTCTTCCTGCAAGCTGCAGACTGATGCCATTTTGCATGCAGGAAATTATGTTGGACTGTGCACTTAGATGGGTGTCCATGCATTGGCTGCGACCAGAATGCATAATTTGCACCACGCATGAACCAGAACGCATCTCATGGAAATCAACCTACTGCACGCATCGCATGTACTGCGCATGCCATAATGCTACCTTACCAGGCTTGCAAGGCTAAGCCAACCCTAGCAAGCAAGTACGAGCATCCTTGAAGAGAAGCGCATACCTGAGGGTGCCCCACGTGCTAAGGTGCGCAAGCCAGCGAGCCATCTTCGCCGCCTCAGCATGCGGCGGCCTGGGCGGCATGCCAGACTCACCTCCACCGCTGCTGCCCGGCTGCTTCAGCACGCCTTCAGCAGCAGCAGCAGCAGCAGCAGCAGCAGCAGCAGCGTTCCAATCATCCTCCAGCACCCTACTCGCAGCCGCAGGACCGACGCCCTGCACAAGCAACGGACCCAAGAAGAGGACCACAGCCAACACCACCGGCATGCTCCTCTGTCCCCCGCCGCCCGCCGCCATGGCCGCCCTCGCCGAGGTCACCGCTGTTGGCGCCAACACCGACAACTCAACAGCCATCTGTCAGCACGTAGCTGCTTTCAGAGCAGCGTTGTTTGCGTTTGCACAGCATCGACAGTCGGCGGCTGTATGGTCAGTGTTCAGAGACTACACAAGCATGTTGCAGTTGTCACTGACGTTGGCAGCGGCGGCAAAGGCAGTGGCGGCGGTGAAAGCGAGCACCATGCGATGAAAGTGAACATTCTCAGGTAGGCTTCGCATGCTCCGCCGTGCAGTGGAGCCTCTCGCTATCATGTAAATTTGCCGTGCTCACCACGAATGACAGCCACGTGTGCTCATTACCAGCAACTGGGCTGAGGATGTGTTCTCAGTTCTTCGCAAACTGTTTCCTCGCTGCTGTCTCCTCTCTCATGTTGGTTTGGTCCTTCTGCTAGAAGCATTGCAAGCATTTTATGTCGGTGTTGCATGGCTTTCAGCCCTGACCATCGCAAATGCATGCTGCCAGCTGGCACGCAGTGGCAGCGTGGACTTGGGGAGCGCCGGACGACGCTTGCGGCATCTGCCGCATGCCCTTCAATGGCTGCTGCCCAGACTGCAAGATGCCCGGTGACGACTGCCCTCTAGGTGAAAATTGGATCTTTCATCGTCATTGCCATTATCAGCAGCAGAAGCTTTCATGTCCAAATCAGCGCTTGCCGTTTGCTTGTCGTTGCTCATGTGACAGCGTTTGTGGTTGTTGTCTTGGACTTGCATCTGACACGAATGTATGTTGCGCAGTCTGGGGCATGTGCTCTCACGCCTTCCACATGCACTGCATCCTCAAGTGGGTCAGCAGCCAGACAGCGCAGCCGTTGTGCCCTATGTGCCGCCGCAAGTGGGATATCAGGACAGCTGACTAGCTGTTTGTAGTCCATTTCACTCAACCATGATGACGTCCACTCTCTCCCTCACCACCATATCATTGGCCAACTGGTGCACAAACCTTCCATCTCTCCCAAGAGAGCTGTTCAGAGTTTCAAAGCCAACATGCATGCGCTTGGCTCTTCAGCCAGCTATCCAAGTGCGCGCAAGCAGTGACGACAACAACAACAGCAGAAGGTTGGCACGACAGCAGCCATCTTTGAGACGAGTCACCTGTTACTCGCATCCGGACTTCAGCACCTCAGTTCAGCGCAATGACGCCGCGAGCACGGGGCCGGGGGTCTCCCCGCAGGTTGATTACTCCCCCATGGAGGCCGTAATGCTGCAGCTTCAAGCGCTGATGAGCAATGACGAGCCTCGTGTTGACCACGGCCTCGAAGTCCTTTACAACTTCGCCGTGGCTGCCGAGAGCTCCTTCGGCGGGAATGGCATGTCTCGCTACTTTGGGTTCACCACAGATCTGTACCACTTTGGTCACTTTGCGCTGAAGTTCCGCACGCGCTACAAGCGGCTGCTGCAGCTGCGCTTGTTTGAGATTGTTGAATGCTCGGCTGTTCGCATTGATGAAGATGGTACGCAATGTGCGGTCACCGTGGAGATGTATACGCTTGATCAGGCAGATCCAGAGCGCTTTATTTTTGCTATGCTGCAGGGCCGAGAAGGCAGCAAGGCCGGCTGCTGGCTGGTTGAAAGCTTACTCCCAAGCTGATGCGGCATGGTGTCAGCCAGGTGTCAACCGCATTGTTGTCTTGGTGACTGCAACAGTTGCAACACTTGTCCTAAGCAGCATTGAAGTAGTTGTGTCCGGCTCTTGCGATGTGTGAGGCAGTCATACGTACTTATAGAGTGAACCATCGAGGTACACAAAGCGCTCATGCGTGCACATGTGCGCACACTATGCAGTCTCATGTGTTCATGCAAACACGGTTGCCTGTGCAAGCAAGTGCATTCTTTAGTCAACGTTATACACGGCTGTACAGCACAGACGAAGGGAGAGAGAGAGGGCGGTGTAAAGAGAGGGAGAGGGGTGGGAGACGGAGGAGGAGGGAGAGACGGAGGGGGAGAGGGGGAGGGGCGCATTCACACGCACCGCACTGCGCCCTAGCTACCGTTGCTAACGCTGCTGCTGTGATTGACACAGGTAATCACAAGTATATGCATGCATGTGTGTCACGGGGTACGGGCAGTAGTGAAGGTAGGTAGTAACTGGCTGAACAACCCAATGGTGAATGTGAGAGTCATGGTGTAGTGTGCTGGTTGATTGCGTGATTGTGACACGCTCATGCATGCCACAGTCCCTGCATTCTATATGTTGTACACCCATGTGTAGACCTGCAAACATACGCACAAACAATCAACACACGCCTGGTGTCACTGGACAAGTGCAAAACAACTCACACTGAATGCCATGTCGTGCTCATAAAACGCGTGCAGCGTGTGGCTCTCGTGACCGAAGGCAACACCGTTGGCACCAAAGCCCTCGCCAAGCATCGCCCAGGCAAGGAAAGGCGGTGAATGAATACCCAATGGCTGACAACCCAACAATCAACGCACGCACGCACGCACGCACGCGCGCGCGCGCGAACACACACACACACAAAGACACACACACATGCACACACACACATGCATACACGCATACAACTGCGCGCACGTACACGCATACGCATCATCAACCACCGCCCCTGCTTCAGCTGTCACCCTCATCCTCGCTGCCCGCTTCCTTCCCAATGCGGAGGCCGCACTTGATTACACAATCACCAGCCCTCGCGCATGCACTGGTAAGGTTGTTACGCAGCTGCTCAGGCTATCTATCATTGAAGTGTGTTGCGCCGCGTGCGATTATGCAACCAGCTACTAACCCAAGTCGCATACAACAATTATGCAATGGCATGTGCTGCTGCTGCTGCAACATCCCAGAAGCTACAATGTGCAAACACACTGTGCACATCTGCCTCTGAAGCATGCAGAACGCAATCAGCTGGTCAACTCCTGCTTGCCATTGTGCTTATAATATCTCACAGCTACAAAGCATGCAGGTCCCAACTTTCACGAACTCAGCTATACAGGCTGTACATGCATCACGCTCAACTTATGGCCATGAGATTTTCAACTCCAGGCTCAGAACCC
>RHPI01002503.1:718235-737921 GCA_009103225.1 Chlorokybus atmophyticus
TCTGGGGCAGTGGCTGTATACAGAACACAGAGTTCAGTTCAACAATTGGTATTAACACAATGCAGGTAGCAAACGGCCACTTGCCGATGACAGCGATGAAGAACTATACGGCACAAAAAAGGTGTGCGTGCATTGACCATTGCAACAGTTATGCGGGCCGGAGCATGCGCGTTGACTGCATGTGTTGCGGGCTTTCTTCTTGTATCGTAACATGCAGTCAAGTTAGTGTTGCACGGTTGCATGCAGATTGCGGTTCCAGAGGACTTCGCGGCAAAAGCTGATCATGCAACAACCACAATTCTGAGTCTACGAGCGAGGTATGTCAGGCTGATAGCTTGTAAGCAGTCTGTAACTAGCAAGTAGTAACAATGATTATAATGATAACAATATGAAGGTTCTATAATGGTATTGATATGAAGGTTATATAACCAGGATGGTGAAAGATTGTTTCATGTGGAGTGGATGCTGGTCTTGTTGCTTGGCTGCTTGTACATAACGTAAGGTGCTGCATTCTGCTGATGTGTATCTATGTCATTGTAGTTGCGCACGAGGGCACTCTTGCGACATCTTGTTACTTTCATACCACTTGTGTGTCAATGGTCAGCATGTCTTGCATCTGAGCATTTTTGTTGTTTGTGCTTTGCAATCTGCACGAGTGACAAAAAGCGATTGCATGCAGTTTAAGCGAAAAGGAAGGCACAATAGCGCAACTGCAGGTATGTTGCAATGCTGTTGCTATCGATGATGCATCATGACCCTTCTCTCAATAGCTGGCAAGCGTGTTGATGACTGCTACCAAGATGATGTTGTTTCCCTTCAAACAAGGCGGCTGTGGGTGCTGCAAATGAGGCATGCGAGCGATGGCGTGAGGCGTTCCGGGGGTTGTTGCCACAACAGCAACCGCCCGCCGAACCAGGCACGATTACATGTACACGAGCACCAGCGTTGAAATGATGCATTGCATCCCGCCTACACACAACGATTGTGAATTGTTGGCAACAAAGCACAGACACACGTAACAAGTTGTGACGCGTGCAGAACCAGCTGCCGTGGTGGCGGAGCTCACGTGTGTGACCACGTCGCAAAAAAAGCTGGCGGAACAGGTTGGGGGACAAAGCACGTGTGCATGCGTGCTTGCGCTGCATGTGACGGCACACGTGTCGCACACGGTTGACATCACCGTGTGCATGCAGGTTCGGGAGAAGATGAAGCGGGAAACAGCGCTGCTGCTTCAGATTATCTCCAAGGACCAGGAGATTGCTGAGTTGCAGGTGACCATGTGCAATTAGAGTCTACCTCTTGCTATACTAACACCATGTGAGCTTACATGTTTGTCTATGTGTGTAGACGGCACTCCAGGATGCAAAGAACGCCCTGCTTCCAGAACCAACGCAGGTGTGATACGTTTCCCTCCCTTGTGTTACTCGTATACATATGATTGGAAAAAAATCATATTTTGGCTCATTGCATGTTGCGCAAACACACGTAATCAATGACAAAGCCTCTTTTGTTCACAGACCAGAAGGCTGTTGCTGGACCCCGCAGTGCACCGCGAGTTCACGCACATGAAGGTGAGCCCGCGTGAGCGCGCTCAGTGTGACATTGGTCGGTGCACAACACGTACACAATACATCTCCCCCACGAATAGGCGGAGCTGGAGGCGGCGCAGAAGCGCGTCCGCTCATTGGGTGAGGAGCTGGAGGCCGTGCAGTTCACGCCGCACTCCAAGTTCGGACGCATGCTCATGGCCAAGTGCCGAACACTCCAGGAGGAGAACGAGGAGGTCGGGCGAGAGGCTTCTCAGGGAAAAGTGAGCAGCACTGGGTTGTTGGTGATGTTGTGTTCATGGTTGTGCGCAGAAGGATATGTGTAAGTGACGTGTGTGACATATGTGTTCAGATGCATCATCTTGAGGTAGAGATTGCGCTGCAGAAGGACTTGATTGCTGAGCTGCGGTCCGGCTACGCTGGTACGTAACTTCAATATGGCAACATTTCTTGTAACTTGTTGAACAGCTGCATTAAAGGTTCAGCCTTCACGAGTAACACGCTACTTGTGCGTGGTTAGATCTAGAGGAGTACTTTGGAGCAATGGATGATGACATCGAGCAACTACAACAACAGGTTTGTTTGGGTGTGAGTTGGCAAAAGTTGATTGTCTTCTGCATGTGGGCATCTCATGCAACGGTCTCTCTCTCTCTCTCTCTCTCTCTCTCTCTCTCTCTCTCTCTCTCTCTCTCTCTCTCTCTCTCTCTCTCTCTCTCTCTCTCTCTCTCTCTCTCTCTCTCTCTCTCTCTCTCTCTCTCTCTCTCTCTCTCTCTCTCTCTCTCTCTCTCTCTCTCTCTCTCTCTCTCTCTCTCTCTCTCTCTCTCTCTCTCTCTCTCTCTCTCTCTCTCTCTCTCTCTCTCTCTCTCTCTCTCTCTCTCTCTCTCTCTCTCTCTCTCTCTCTCTCTCTCTCTCTCTCTCTCTCTCTCTCTCTCTCTCTCTCTCTCTCTCTCTCTCTCTCTCTCTCTCTCTNAGATTAGGAAATTACAGCAACGAACGGAACAGCCGAGCATCATGCAATAGTTGTTATGCCAACCTGTGCCCGTTGTCGTTCTCTCCCTTATGGATGCGTTGCATGATGCAGTGGGTGCCAAAGTGCCTGTGCATGCCATGTCATGTTGATGCAGTCATTACTCTGCGCCGTCGGACGCTATGTGATTATGCCTGTCATTGCGAAATAACACAACAGGTACAAGCACATGCCCAGTGAGTTGCATCCGTCATTCCGTGTGGCTCATTATCACAGAGACTCTAGATATTGGCAAAGAGTTTCGTGGGTTCCAGTCCATACCTTTGATAACTGGAGTGCTGTTTTTACAAAGCAGACTTTCCTATGCGTGAGTATGTGCGTACAGTTTCTCCCTAAGGCAAAGCGTGAACGCAGCACACTCAACGACATCAGCACTCGCACGCACACAAAAGCAACGTTTCCAAGCACAACTTGACTACTCATTCACTACAGCCGCAACAGACAAAACATTACTCCTTATCCAACAACAGCCGCTGCGACAGCAGCAGTCTTGGCCGGTAGGCTTGCCTTCACCTCCCCTCCTACTCCTCCACCTCGCCCGCCCCCGCCGCTGTTGGTCTTGACGATCTCCACGAGGTCACCCATGAAGTCGCCGATCACTGTGAGCTGGTCCACCGTGTTCTGGTGGTCAGGATGCGACACCTGGAGAACAACAAGTTGGTGAGTGGGTGGGAGTGATGTTCGGGTGGGAGGGTGAGAGGGTGGGAGGGTGGGAGCTGACCTTGCTTCTCTGCTTGCAGCGGGCGAAGAGGTTCTCTGTTGCCATGCAGATGCAACCGAGCTCGCGGGTCTTGGATGAGGCGGCACCGAGCGCGGCATCTCTCCTCGCCTGTGAAAGAGGAGTGGAAAATGATTCAGCAGCCAGCATGTCTGGAATGCATGGCAGGTGGTTGAAACTTGGCGTGCCTGTGCGCCGGCAGCTTCTCGTTCCCGGTGCTCCAGCTCCTTCTTCAGCCTTGACACGGTGTTGTTGAGGCTGAGGATCTCATCCATCTTCACCTTGGAGTAGGCCTGTGCACAATAACAACAGCAGCATACCTAGTCAGATACCACCCACACCCACACCCACACCCACCCACTTCCACACCCACACCTGCATCTCAGCGCGTAGCTCCTCGCACATGGCGGAGCACTCCGCCGCGCGTGCGGTGAGGTCCCCGTTGGCAGCCTCAAGCGTGGCGTGGCGCAGCAGGAGGTCGTTGATCTCGTGGTACTCATCTGCCGCCTCAAGCACAGACTCCAGAAACTGCACCAGTGAGCAAGTGAGTGAGCGAGTGAGTGAGAGACTGAGTGAATGATTCAGTGACTGAGTGAATAAGTAAGCGAGTGATTGATTGTAATGTCTCAAGACAAAAGAGTCTCATATAATATCAATCACCTTCTGGTAGCGCATGTTTTGTTCGACGATGTTGCTGGTAGCCAGTCGCTCCCCCTTGAGGTCCTCCAGCTGCGCCTCCAGACGCTCGATCTCGGACTCCTTTTGGAGACGCACCTTCACCTCGTCCTGGGCCTTCTTCTCCGCACGCGTGCGCTTGGAATCGTTCTCCTACAAGACAACCACACACACAGTAGTGAGCGTTGAGTGTACGTGTGCAGGTTTCTGTGCGTCCTTGTGCTTGCGCGCCTGCGCGCGTGCGTGTGTGTGTATGCGTGTACGTGTGTGCGCGCGCGCGCGCGTGCGAGTGGTGTGAGTAAGGCAGTGCAATCAATACACAGTAGCGTCGGTCATCCCACCCACTTGCAGAAACTTCGAGAATCGTATGAGCGATTCCTGCAGCTCCAGGTCCTTCTTCTTGAGCCCTTCCTCGCGTCGTCGGAACACCTCCTCCTTGCGCGAGAAGTCCTCCTTCTGGGAGTCCAGCGCCGCCTGCACCTCGAACATCTGACGACGCTTCTCGAGGAGACGGGTGGCGGGGGTCACTTGCTCCAGCACCAGGGTGTGGTGGGGCCTGGGGACACAAGACACATACACACACACACAATAGTGGGTTGCGTGAGGTGGTAAAGTTTGTAGTTGTTGTGTCACATGAGAGATGCTTTACTGTGTGTTGTATTGTCACAACTAATCGCGTTGCTACTAGTAGTTGTGGAAAGGCTTGGAAAGTTGTGCGGCTGGACAGAGGAATGCAGTTGAAAGAGCGTGCTACAACGGTTGATGGAGACTGTGAGTACAGGATAAAACATTATTGAAATTGAGCTGGGTACTGATCTCAATCCTGGCATTGCCTGGGTTTCCCAGCGCACGCACGTACTCACGCTGGTTACACTATGTCAATCTGTTCCTTGGTGTGCTCGACCCAGCAGTCTCAGGGTTGTCTTTTGGGCACAGACATGTGAACAAAGCCCATGCTAGAGGTACTCTTCACCCCTTGGCATGTGTGCGTGCGCAGAATTGTGTAGAGTAGATTATCACTCTGTTACAGAGATCATTACAAATCCAACACCTTCCAGGCTTGTTCGTAAAACAATCATGGAAATCACAACACTGCATCCACACAGTTCAACTCACTTGCGCGGAGGCGCAGGAGTGGCGGAGTCCACCGCCGCCATGGTGGTAACTTTGATCTGACAATGTTTCGGGTTTGCAGCAGCAGCAATATTAGGCGTACTCCAAGTCGGTTCTCACCGCCGCCGCCGATGCTGCCGCCCCTAAGCGCCACGTGTCACCCTCTGTCGCTGAGCACTAGTCACGTGACATTGGGGTGTAGCGCACAAGGCTTGTGCGCCACGGCACAGCTTGTGCGAGTCAGAACTTCTCAGTCCAAACAACCCTAAAACCCTAAAAGTTTCAGGCTAAAAACCAACACAAACAAAAAAAGCAACAAGTGGACAAAGTGGTCGACGGATCTGCTACTGGCTTTGCCACCTGGCAGTGCTTGTGGAGGTGGAGGTGGCGGCGGTGTCGGTGTCGGTGTCGGTTGTGGTTGCTGGGGTGGTTGTTGTAGCAGTTAGCAATTCTTGTACATTTGAACGTGCTTGACTTGAGGTCGTTTGCGGTACTTGCTGGCTGCGCACGCCTGCTGCAAGCTGCTGCTTTGGGCTGCGTGAAAAGCTGTGCTTCAAAAAGCTGGCAGAGCTTCTAGCTTCGCTTGCTGCGAGCATTGCTATTGTTGAAGCCTGGGACCTCTGAGGAGCTGTAAAAACAGAAGCAGTCGAGCGTAACGAGGGCACATGCGTTGAGGTAGGCTTACCCGAAGCTGTCAACAACACTGATGGTGATTTTGACTGCATAAGCTCCGTTGTAGAGTTGACGCACCAGCCTACACCGCCCAAGAGCATTGCGCTAGCTGTTACCGACACAAAGTTTGTTTCACGCATGAGTAGCAAGCACCGTTCTGTCACCACACCCGATGAAGCATTTTCCGTTTTCGGCTCGTGAGTGCGGTTGCAACCTTACGCATTTGGCTCTGCTTGCGAAAGCTGTGTCCAAAGCATACACACACACAACGCGGTGAACCCAAGATCTTCTGCCTTTGGTACTGGATGCAGCTGTTTCACACACTTGTTCCGCGTTGGAAAGCATGCAGCTTTTGGGAACAACTACGGCTTTGCATGCATTCTCCTCGTACCGCAGTCGAGCATGCCGTGTTGAACAGGCAGGCTGCCCTGCTTCAATCTCACTTGCAGTGTCCATGCGTGACAGAAGGTCGCCACCTGGAGCTTGGCACTTAGGCATAGTTGCAGGATGTGAGCGCGTGAGCTGAAGCAGGCACTTAAACAGCAAACATGTTTAAGAGCGCGAAGCGTTCTCTTGCTGGCAAAAAGGGCCTGAAGTTCCAGTTTGACGTCGTCATCACCCGCGCGTACTCCGTGATCCCAGGCACAACAGCTCTGCAGGTGAAGCTCATTGCTCTTTCAGCAATTGATCCAAAGGATAGGCCATTGTACTTGACTGGTTGAAATCTTGCGTTTGCATGCAGGTTGTGTGGAAGAGAGGGCCCAAAGTTGCTTCAACAAGGTCAGTTGATTGCAAGAAACATATGAGTTGCAGTAAAAGATGCCCGCTCAAGGCCACCGTGCATGTAGGCACGAATAATGAGTGCCGCTAATGCAGAGTTGCGCCAGTCAACAATGGCGAGGCGATCTGGAAAGAGACCCTTTCCATGCTCGTGACGCTGTACAGGGACACGCGCACAGGAAGGTTCGATGAAAAATCGTGCACCTTCAGTGTCCGGGAGGTAAGGGTGCATGTGTTTCGGGTGATGATGAGCTGGGCGATCATGGTTACCAGAGTGTGTTATGTGTTATGTTTTTCGTGTTACTGTTGTCAATGTATAGTTTGACTGCAGATTTCCAAAAAGAAGGACAAGGGGTATGGTGAAGTGCAGCTTGATCTGGCCCAGGTGGCGATCAGCAACGAGTCAAGCCCGCCATCCGCAAAGCGACTGCCCTTGAGATCTGGGTCCAAGAACCTGCCCACGCATATCGAGGTGGGTACAGTAGCAACCATCATTGTTGGATGATGGTTGAGTTTGTAGCAAAGCGCGATGTGTGTTGTGGGGTCTTCAGTTGCTTTATCATTGCAATCATGGCAGGTCGAGATCCGATCACGATGGCTGGAGAATGCCAAATCCGGCGGCAGGTACGTGACTGATGAGCATCGAGTGTCACACACGGGAATTATTGCAAAAGGCACTAACACCAACATCACGTGCGCGTTGCAGGGACTCAGACAGCGACATCAGCGAGATGATGAGTGAGGCCAGCTTTGGTGATGACACAGAGGACACATCGTCATCAAAACCGAGCCCCGCGCAGTCTTTCACGTCTCAGCGCAACATCAGCTCGCAGGGTCGCCAGCTCAGCGGCATCCATGAGGGAGCCACTGAGGACCCGGAGGAGATTATGCTGTCGGACTCGAGCGATGAAGCGTTGAGACAAGCTGCTGCGGGCGTTGAGGAGAGCGCCGGGCCTTCAGGGTACAGCTCGACGAAAAGCTCTGTGAGAAGCACACCTGAACCGCGTTTCAACAACCCATCAGATACAGCCACGTCTGTTGCCGATCCAACCACAGCTGTTGCTGTACCCGTGCTGAACATTGCCCCCTCTCAACGCTCCCTCGGACAGCCTTCTCCCAGCACCCCAAGCATGAGTACGCTCGCAGCGCAGCCGGTAAAAACAGAGAGCCCCGTGTATGCCCCATGGGACCGCACTGGAAGGTAATAGCCAGTGTTGATAGTTGTTGATTTAGATCATGGCTAAATCGTTGTGTGTGTGTGTTGCAGTCGGTTGGATGAGCCTGGCAGCCCTCTTAACGACTACAACAACCCGTTTGGAGCGCCAGCTGTTAATGCTGAACGCGATGCCCCTGTTAGTGCGTACAACCCAGTTGAAGCCACGCCGTCGACCCGCGAACCAACCAACCCTTTCGAGGAGGATTCAGAACCCAAAACAGAACCGGCAGCAGCACCTCTTCCCGTGACGCGAACCCCGTTGTTTGCAGCGAAGCCTCCTTTGCCGCCCGCAGCAGAGCCGTCGAACACCACGCCCTCAATGCGGGCAGCACCAGTAATCACGGCGCAGGCAATGCCAGCAACACCTCCGCTTGCAGAAGAGCATAGAACAATGTCCCTGGAGAGCTTTTCGAGTGCCAGCTCCCAGCTGGACATGGAGTACGTGCCCCCGCCGTCGGCGAGAAGCTCCAACGACCGCTCCGCCGCGCTGGCAGAGCTGCGCAAGCGCGTGGCGGATCTACAGGGAGAGCTGTCGATGGCCGCGAGCAAGCTGGATGAAGCCAATGAGCGCGCAGGGGGATTGCAGGCACAGCTCGCTGCTGCTCAGCAAGTTACAGAAAAGGTGCAAGATTGAATCTGTACAGTTGCAATCTCATTGCAATCACAGGGAGAAGCATACGGACTGTGTGAACTGTGTGAATTTTTGTCATTCAGGCTGTGCGCAAAGCGGCTTCGACAGCGGCAGCAGAAGCAGCAAGCATCGAGCGGCAAGGCGCGGCGGATGCCCTGCGAGCGCAGCGCGAAGGCTATGAAGCCAAGATGCGGCAGGCACAAGCAGAAGCAGACAAGCACCGCATTGACGTGGAGGTAACGCGCTGAGTAGTTGACTCGGGTCCGAGTCAACTACTCTACATTGTCGTGCTGACTTAAGTCTCACTTCACTGGACTTGCTCAGGAGCTACAGGCGCACTTGAGCGCGGCAGAGGGTGAGGTGGACAGCTTGCGGGCTGTTGTTGCCGCGCATAGAAGCAAAGAAGAGGAGTCTTTGAGGTCGACAGAGGTTGCCAACGGCTCGGTGAACGGGAGCCGTTCAGTGACTCCCATCGATGACGAGAAAGAAATTCTTATGGCGCAGATGAGGGAGCAGGTAAGAGTAGGCCCACGTACAAACTTGTGTTCTTGAACTGGAGAACAAGCTCACTGTGCTGTTTCTGCTTACCAGCTTGAGACACTGGTACAAGAGAAGTCGGATGCGAAGCGCGAGTTGGTGCGCATGCAACACGAGAACAAGGCGTTGCGGGAGCGTGTTGCTATGTTAGAGCCCAGTGCCGACCGCTCTGCGCCGACCAACCAAGTCAGCGATGAAGAGTTCAACGCTGTTGTGGAAGAGCTAGAGGATCTAAGGCAAGCTGGTCCCATGTGTGGTTACGACGAGCCTTGTGGATGAGTTGGTTGTTTTGGTCTTATGAGTGTATTGCAACGCAGGGCACACTGTGAGCAGTTGGAGCACCTCCGTACATCCGATGCTATGGAGCAGGAGGGCGCGTTGCGGGAGCTGGCGAACTACAATGAAGTGAAAAGGCAACTGGCATTGAAAACAGATCAGTTGGCCAAGACAACTGCGCGATTCAATGAGGAGACTGGTGAGTAGGTGTGGTTGTGTGACTGCGGTGAGGGCCTTGTCCCAGCCACTTAGGCATGTACCACCTGCGCCTTTGCTCAATTAGTTGTGCTTTGCAGAAACGTTGGGTCTCGAGTTGTACGCTGCACAATCAAAGGTACATTATTGACATTGTGCGGCCTTTTGGCTTCAATCAACCCTGGTTTTGGTCGTTGCTCTGTTGCTGCTTGAACTGCTCTTACCTGGCCTTTCACCTTGCAGCTGAAACGCTATGAGGCATCAGAAGCAAAGCTACAGGAGCAGCTCTCTGCACTCCAAAGGAATGGCAAGCATGAGGCTGATGACAAGACAAGCAGGCACGGAGTTTTGTCCACCTGCTTGGCTTTATACTCTGTCAAGTAACTTGTAGCTGACGTTTTTCAATGACGTTATTGCACAGCAGCCGACTGCAGGAACTGGAGCAAGAGTTGATACATGCAAAGATGAGCTCCGCGGTAAGGGTTGTTTGCAGTCGTGATGTAGTGTCAATCGCATCATTTCTAAGGCACAGAGGCAGTTTGGTAGTACTCTGCTGCTTATACGCTGATGCTACATTGCTCATCAGAACCACCCGTCATGCGTGCCGATCAACAGTTACAGTTGTTTGGCTAAATGAGGGGTGCACATACCGGCTCAACTGTTGCCAAACATGTCTCATGTTGTTGGGGTGTTTCTTTCAAAACAGGAGGCGCAGTACCAGCTTGATAGCATGAAGATGGAGATGCAGAAGTCGAGAGCAAAGAACCTAGCTCTGGCTAAAAAGATGACTGCTTTGGAGGTAATGTGACGATTTTGTTGATCAACTTCGTCCACCTCCGTTCATGCAAGTCGCAATGGTATTGACACGCATGCATACACAGGTGCAGCTTGTGCAGAAGACAGCTGCTGCCAAATGAACAGGAGTAGTGGCTTGTTGAACATTGCAGGAGCTGGTGGTCTGGTGTAATGTCCAGGCGTACTGTACTGTGCAGCACTTATATTGGACAACCTAGCAGTCTGGCATGCGGGGCCTCATTGGCTCTGGACCCAGAATTGCTTGTGCGAGTCTGGACATGCGTTGCGAGCCTAGACAATGCCGTGTTGCTGCAGGTGTACAGAACCACATACGCACTTGGCATGTTGCAAGTGCATTGGCTTTATGCTGCCTGCAAAAGGTGTGTTACTTTCATTGCACACGCGATCACTGGGCGCAGCGGTGCAGCTTTCATTTTGTCTAACTCGCTTCTGTCTACACTCCCGACCAGTTAGAACGGACTAAGCCTCAGCCCGTTCAACAAAGTTGTCGCTTACAGAGCCATAAGCTGGGGTAATAACTGTGTGCCAAGTGACGTGTGCTCCACTACTAGCATAGGCAATGGCAGTTCAGTAGCACAAGCATATGGTATTCAATCCTTCCATGGAGATAGGCCTCAGCCTCCACCAGTGACCGACACTTTCTGCAAACTGTGCCATTGTGTGCAAAGTCTCTGAAGCATGCAACGGCTCTCTTGCACATGCGTAACAGAAATGCTACTCATGTCGCCTATCGGTGGCCAAGCATGCAAAACAGCCGTTTGCATCCAGTAAGCACCCATGCAAGCACTAAAGTATCGCATGCATCAGCGCATTGGACAACAATGAACTTTGCAGCATATACAACAAAGACAACAATGAATTGTACAGTGTCTCATCACCAGACAGGTGAAGAGGTTTGGGGGTGTAGCTGTTGACACGCGTCTCTCAGCGCAGGAGTGCACTATCCCAGCATTGCCAGTCAGCAGGTTCGTCGTGGTCTCTACCAACGTGCTGGTGCTCAACAGCTCTAAGGAGAGGAGTTCCCTCACAAGACTGGCAAGGTCTTACCATCAAGCAGCAAAACAAACACAACACGACACGACCTTGTGACAAAAACAACTAAAACACCCTCATGCGCATTGGGCGAGATACTCCTCTAGCTGGTCAAATGTGCCAGCGAAACCCTGCTCCAAGTTGCTCCGAATGTCTTTGAAGAATTTAGCCTCGGCCTCAGTGGCATTTAGGGGCCGAGCTCTTAGCGTCATGAGGGTAGTGGGGGTGCCATTGTCCTCGTCCTCCAGCGTCAGGCTATCTAGCACCTCCATCGGCCACTCCTGGCTGAAGGGCGCCCTAGCGGCAGCGTCTCCCGTCTCATCCGTGTACGAGTACACAAAGTCAATCCTACGGGGCGGTTCAACCTCCCTGTAGACAAAGCGACCCCACACGTCCTGGTCCCCGTGACGCATGCGATAGAGGAAAATGCCGCCAGGGCGGACGTCCGACTTCTCCACGTGGAGGGCGCAGCCTTTGGGACCCCACCACTGAGACAGGCGGTCGCCCTCGCTCCAGGCGCGGTAGACAAGCTCCAGGGGAGCACGCACAGACCGAGTGATGATAAGGTCCCAGGGGCCGTCCGCAGTCGCCTCCATCGCCATGGCTGACGCCGCCGTGCTCTGTGAGTCGCTGCGCAAGGATTTTGTTGCCTCTGATGCCGCCCTTTTTTGAACTGTACCTGCTGCAGCAGCTGGGTCAGCCGTACCAGTACCTGTCCGACACGATACGTGTGCCGCGGTGTACACAAAGTACTGCATTCATGCAGATACTTACATGTACGTAACAATGCTTGTGACAAGATCTCGACTTTTCCTTTCAACCTTGCATTATGGTAATTACAAAATCCAATGAACAAATGCATTGACATAGACGGTAACATGGCTTATAAATTTACAGTATATTGCACACCAAGGTCAGTGGTGTTAATAGTGGCCGTATACGGCCAATGTGGCTTTTTGTAAACTTAGCCAAGCATAATTGTGGCTATTTTGGAGCCCAATTGCTACCTGTTACAGCTACACTACCGGCCACATGAACTTATAGAAAGCCACGCGTTGGCCTTAACTTTACTCGTTTTCCATCCAAATTAGCCATCTTGATATGATATGTGTACTCAGTGCATTTGTGAATTGGCAGGTTAGCTTGGTTGATACAGCACTGAAAGAAGCGAGACATGTACGAGTTATCTTCGATGCAACTGATATATTATGTATCATGGCAGGCGCCATTGACATCAATGTCACCGTCACGGAAACCTTTCACAAGAAAGCCGACTCAAGAAGTACAGCATTGTTTCTGCGCGAAGTAACAGGCCCAGCCAACTCTGAGTTGTGGGAAGTAGCTGTGCGCAAAGCAAAGATCGATGCCCAGCGCGCAGCAGAGCTTGTTCTGCAAGACTTTCAACAACGGTTCCCGCCTTTCAGAGCTGCTCTTAGGGTTTGGTGTGCTTCAACCCAAATACTGGCAGTCCCGACCAGGGTCAAGTAGCAATGCTGAGGAGCTGAGGTCATCGCAAAAAGCATGGGATGACAATGCGCGGCAACTGACACGTGTGCTCGGACGCCACTTTGGGCAGGCACAAGTAGTGGGGGCTGCTGAGCTCTCCCCTTTTGTTGACCAGCAGATGCGCACGCAATAGGATGCATTTGCGCAGACCATGATTGCTGCCGTGCGCTTTTCGGTGGCTTACACCACACGGAGTTTTTAGAAGCAGCTCATTGTTAATGTTGTTCTCGCAGATCGTATCAGCGAGTATGTCACACTTGCTCAGATCATGCTGGTGTTGCCAGTGGGTAGCGTGGAAAACGAGCGCGCCTTCTCTATAATGAACATTATTAAAGATGGATTGCGCAACAGGTTGCAGGAAGCGCATCTTAATGTGTGCATGCCAAGCGTAGTGGGCAAAGCTTGGAGACTTTCGACATAAAGGGTGCACTCACCATATGGCTTGCGAAAGACAGGCGCATGTTGGGTGCTTAGGCAAGTAGATGGGCAATAGTCGCTACCATTGGTTATGTGTGCTCGTACAAGCATGTGCAACAGAATGAGAGTCAAGCTACGAGTGTGCGATATATGTGTTAATGGTCGTGCATGATGCGCAATTTAAAGCAGACCTAAAGTGCAAACCTCGAAACAGCCACCATTGGCATGTTGCAAATGAGCCTTCCTTATAGCCAGTTGGCTATACCTAAATGTCAATTATGCATGAAACAATCACCATGGCTATTGTAAAATTACCTTAATGACAACCCTGACCAAGGTGATGTGTATTTATGGTTTGCAATGTATGGGTCTTTACAGCATACATTAATGCCGCGAACTCTTGGTAACATATAAGTCTGAAAGACCGTGTTATGAATTTGCTAAATTTGTACGGCGGCAGGCATGCATTCCAGATGATGATGTGATTGCAGATCAGAATGCTTGTTCTATCGGGATCTTACCAAAATAATTACCGATTTGTCGGCGGCGCAAGCGTCCAGCGCATAAACCTCGCGCACACTTGGTCGCGCCGCGATGGACGCGGCCCGAGCACTGAAAAGGTGACGCGCGTGTCGTGATGAGTAACGCTTGGTTCATGAAAATGCGCGACACCAAAAGCCGCTGCTGTTTCAAATACGTTAATGGTAGGAGGTAGGAGGTCCCTTCCCATGCCGCCCCACAGATCCGATGAGTTTATGTGGCGCCACGCGACCCGCGTCAGTGTATCGTAACCGTCGAGGATGGTTACACTATTCAGCAGCCTTAATCGATGGATTTGCGGGATTGAAAGTCGCTGCGTCAAGGTCCCTTCCCATCCGATCCGATGTTGTTTAATCGCGCCACACGACCAGCAACAGTGCATCGCGGCCGTTGGGTATACCGTATTTGCCCGGATAGAAGCCCCCCCCGAATACAAGCCCCCCTGGCAAAAAAAGGTGGTGGGCCTGTGTAAACACTTAGGGTAAGAGTGCCTAATTTCGGAGGTTTTTGAGGTTTTAAGGTTGTGGCGGCTAATAAGTACGTGTTTTGGCGGTGATGTATATCTAGGAATTGTAGCTGAGGCTTAGGGCTACACAGTGGTTATTTTTTTGCATTTTTTGGCGCAGTATCGCGCCAGATACAGCACGCCAAAATAGGGGTATTTTGAGGCTCTCCTCAAAAGTGAGTTGCCCCTAATTTCGGAAGGTCAGAACGCGCTGTCAGCGCGCTAGCAGCACTTATCGCTTGTGAAGGGTGTGAGGGGTTGGCGGGGTTAGCCTTGCTGTCTTGGCAGCTTATCAAGCCTGTAATAGGCCCAGTGCTGCGCCAGCCTATCACAGGCTTGTCTTGCAGCCAATTAATGCAGCTATTTTTTGGCGCTAAGCTACGCCGCCATGTTGGCGCCAAGCAGGTAGTTGTGCTGCAAGTTAGGGTTGGCGCCGGCGGCGCTGTGCAGGAGGCGTGCACAGGGGTGTGAGCGCACAGAGTGTGGTGCCAAGGCCTAGGAGTTGATGGTTGAGCGGCGGCATGCAAACTGCTGGTGGGAAGGAGTAGACATTGGGTGTATCACATACTGAGCTGAGCGCGCCTGTCTTGGGCCTGCGCTGTGAGGCTGAGACGTGTGTGGTTGTAATCTCTGGTGTTCTACCACTCCTGCTGTGCATAAGTGTTGGCTTGGCTTGCTGATTGCCTTGGCTTGCTATGTGATCCTACTTGCAACCTGGCCGAATCAGTTGTATCGCTATGCAAGGCGGAGTGCAAGGCAATCCATCTTGCAAGCAAGGCAAGCCAAGGTGATCTGGTTGCTTTCTTGTTGGAGTTGTTGTTGTTGTTGTGGAGGCTGTTGTTGCTGTGTGTGTCTATGTACAAGTTATGTCTATTTACAAGTTGCATCTGCCCTGCTACAGGCCTACCTAAGCTGCAGCATGCATGACGCTGACGCTGGTTGCTGTGTTGCAGCTCGCTGCTTTGCTCGCCAGCGTGCGCCTGCTGCTCGCGCTTTAGGGTTGGGCCTGAAGCGTGTGTTGGCGTAGTCCTCTGCTACGTCACCGAACGGATCTCCTTGCTGGTTGCAACACAACACAGGATCCCATTCGTAGCGGCAAAGGATAGCCAGCGCCTCATCCCTGGTCTTGTCCCTCTGCTCTTTCTCAAGGCGAGTTGCCTCCTCTGCTTCCGCCTTCTGCCTTGCTGCCTCTGCTTGCTTGTCCTCCCTTGCAGCACGTCTTTCACCCTTCTCTGCTTGTTCCAACATCTTCTTCCTCTCACTAGCAGCCTTCTTGGCTGCTCTTGCTGTTGCCTTATGAGCTGCTGCCATTGCTGCTGCCTCCTTCTTGTTTGCTTGTTCTTCTTGCCTGCGTAGCTTTGCCTGTCTCTTCTGCTCCTTCTCTTCGTCTTGAGCCACCAGCATTGCGTGCAGCTCGTCGCTGGTGAGGAGGTGTGCAGTGGTAACCCCCCTCCTTTTCTTAGGTGCTTCTGTATGCAAGGCACAGTCTTCCACCTCCACCTCTGGGTTGGCGTCAGCCTGGGCTGTGGCATCATCAACATCAATGGCTTGCAGCAGGGCTCCCAAGTGACCAGCTGGCAGAACAGGGGGTAGGTACTTGTCCACTGCATGCTTGTTAATTGGCCATAGGCCACAAGCACGAAAGCCGCTGATGATGTTGGTTGATGACAGCCCTGCAAAGAATGGCTCCACAAGCATGCTCAAAAACTCCTTTCTGTGCAGGTGGTAGTTGAAGCGTGTCCTCTGCCTCTGTTGGTATTGCTTCCGGTAGCTCTCTTTGAAGGGGTGAAAGCATGCCACATCAAGAACTTGCAGCCTATGTGTGGTGTGAGGAGGAAGTATCAGAATGTGCAAACCCTTCTCCTTGGCGTACTCAATCATGACTGGGTTGTAGCGGCTAACATGCCCATCTATGACAAGCAGTGCAGGTTTGTCAAGCGACACGCCGCCAGGGATGTGGTCCACCAACATCTTCACCCACTCTTGAAAGATTTCCGTTGTCATCCACGCGTTGTCTTGAGCCTTGAACCGGGCATCTGGCACCTTCTTCCCGAAGTCTCTGTAGTCGTCATTGAGCCTTTTGCCCTTCAAAATGACCAGGGGGGNTCTCACACGCTTGCTGCCCTGCTCCCACACACACAAGCACATGTAAGACAGGGGTGGTCTGAGTGGAAGCAAGCCACAAGGATGCAGATGCGGTGCGAAAGCACACATCACCCACCCTAGTGCCCTTTGTGCTTGGCATAGATTGAAGTAGTTGTAGCCCCATGTATGAGTTGTACACTTGCTTGAGCTGCCCACAATCTTATCAACACCTCCTTGACTGCCACAAGCTTGCCACTCACCCGCACTTGCCAATGGCCTGTCCTAGCACTCACACATGCAACTTGGTCCGGACTGCACTCACACCCAACCAGAGCGCTAACAGCTCCCAAGTTGCATTCTGAACACTATATACCCATTTCAAACACCTAAGCACGTTGACACAAGGCGCCAACCCCGTTTTCAAAGCTTTAGGCTACATACTACATCTGCCCCACCTCACTCCATGCGCTACGCAACACCCCCCCACCCCCAACATTGTAACTTTTGCATAACCGCGTCATATGCAATGAAACTTGGTAGACAGATAGAGCACAGTAAGAGCTCTCTATTGCACTAGGTTTCATTCGAATTGATAAAGAATTGACCAATTTATGACCAGACAAAGTTTAGGGTTCATGCACACGGCCAAAGGGTCTTACAACCCCCCCCTTTGAAAATTTGAATTGGCCGCCATACTTGGCCGTTTCAACTGAATTTTGGCTCATCAGAACCCGATTGATACTTAGTTGATTGCCTGTAAGTTTCACGTTGATCGGGATTGAGATGCGCCGTCAGCAGCTCAAAAACTAGCATTTCCGAAATTAGGGCATGTTCCGAAGTTAGGCACCTTTACCCTACTAGCCCCCCCGACCGTTTACAAGCCCCCCTTTTCAGACCAGCTGCTCTTACCCAAACTGTATGTATAGATCATGTGCATTGAGCAAGCGTATGTGTGCAATGACCAAGGCATAAACTTCAACACTGCATGCATGCACGATAATGCTGAAATGGAATTGTTCAATATAGCAACACACTCTGAACATACAGCCTCTAGACCTCACTATCTGAGTCAGTAAGGCACTCACTGTCACTACTGATCTCCTGCACCTTCTTACTGCCCTCATCATCTACTGCAGACTTGGAGGCTTCCTTCCTTTTCTCCATACGCGTTGCGCGCTCATTCTCCGCATCCTCCAACACTTGCTGCTCTTCAAGGGGCAGCTCCTCATAGGGTAGAAGCTCATCCTCCTCCTCTCCGACCACCTGCAGATGCTCGTCGACGATGTCATCCTGGCTGCCATCCATGTCATGACTCAAACCACATTTGACAAATGACGTCTTGATGAGTTCAACGGGAATCTTCTCCCAGCTTCTGCGAACCCACTCGCACAACTGTGCTTCATTTGGTGGGCGTTGATGCCCAGCTGGTGTGAAGGTGTGCTGGCTGGCATCCGCCATCCACATGGTGAACTGTGTAATGCCCAAGTCAGCACTTTATCATCTTACAATGCACACACGCGCAACAGGCTTCACTTCTCTCACCTCAGCACGCATCAAACCCTTGAAAGGCTTGTTGATTGAGACGTCAAGGGGTTGGACAATCGATGTGAGACCACCAGGAATGACTGCCATATCAATGCGCGCATGCAGAGCATCTTGTTTGACACTGTCACACAAGTGAGCACTGAAGCTATCCCACACCAACAGCGCGCGCTGACCAAACACCTGCCATACACATACACGCACACGGTCACAAGCATGATGAGCACACATGCATGACTGACACTTGTGTGTAGACAACAACTACCCACCTGTTTGGGGCGTTTCTTCAACACCTGTTGGACGTACAACTGCGACAAGGCTTCATTCATCCATCCCTTTGGGTTGGCCCACACAATGACCCCTACTGGCTTGAGGTCTCGCGGCACGGTTGCGCGCTTGAATATGATGACAGGCAACAATTTGGAACCATCGGCCGCACATCCAAGCACCACTGTCATGTTCTTCTTCTCATGGCCAGTACCCTTCACATGCACATCTCTACTACCACATTGATTGATGGTTGTGCCGGCAATGAGGTTGTAAGGCATAGGAGTTTCATCTACATTCAAGATAGCAGGCAGGCCATACTTGTTGGCAGCACGCATTGTGGTGACATACCGCCGAAAGGCATCCACTTTCTCAACCACATCTTTGGGCAAGCGTTGAGCAACTTTGGTGCGCCTTCGCGTCACCAAATCGTGCCGCCTCATGAAGCGGCGTAGCCAACCCAAGGATGCTTTGATAGTGACTTGCTCTTCTTCATCATGGTCCTCATTCCATCTTCTGATCAATTTGCGCGCATGCTCCTGTTCATAACATACAACACATTATTGCAACGTTGCACAGTCACCTATACAACCAACGCGTGCAAGACATGTTCATACCTGAACCATTGGTGCACTGACTGCTAGCCCTCTTGTGCGTTGGTCTATCACATACTCTATGCATCCCTCGTCAATCATAGGAGCTTCGGCTGCCTTGCCCCCACCCTTTAGCCTAAAGCGCACCTGTGAGTTGCCTTCAATGGCAGCTCTGTTTTCCACCCATCTGCGCAAGCTTTTCGCTGACACGGTTGTCTTGCGTGCAACCTCTTTCTTGGACCAGCCTTGATCCAGCAGGCGTAAAACCTTTTGCTGCAAATAGTTGGGGAGTGAGAAGAGAGCAGCAAGTGCGGATGTGACTGACACATGTGACTGAGTGCATGCATGTGCACCGAGTGCATCCATGTGACCGAGTGCATGCATGTGCACTGCGTGCATGTGACTGCGTGCATCCATGTGACCGAGTGCATTCACGTGCACTGAGTGCAATTATGTGACTGAGTGCATGCATGTGACTCGAGTACATGCATGTGACTGCGTGCATGTATGTGACTGAGTGCATGCATGTCCATCGAGTACATGCATGTGACAGAGACAATGCGCATCATGTAGCATGGCAGGAGAGCAATGATTATATGCAATAACTGTGCAATGACTGAGTGCCGCCGCCGCCGCCGCAGCAGCAGCCGCCTGTGATGATCAGGATGCAGAAGAGCGTCACGCTGGCGGTGAGCGCCCCGTAGGCGTTAGCCGCAGGGAGGCACCTTCAGAGCGTGGCGCACAAAAGCAGAAGAAGAATATCCGCAACCAGTTCATCAACTGGCAGAAGGTGCGTGCATGCTCATGCATGACGTTGAGAGACAGAATGCATGAGCATGCACGCACCTTCTGCCAGTTGGTGAACTGGTTGCGGATATTCTTCTTCTGCTTTTGTGCGCCACGCTCTGAAGGTGCCTCCCTGCGGCTAACGCCTACGGGGCGCTCACCGCCAGCGTGACGCTCTTCTGCATCCTGATCATCACAGGCGGCTGCTGC
>RHPI01002503.1:738097-814980 GCA_009103225.1 Chlorokybus atmophyticus
CCCCCCCCGTTTGATACAAGCCCCCCCCGAGTACAAGCCCCCTTCATAAAAAGGGGTGGGGGGCTTCTGTAAAAAGGGGGGGCTTCTATCCGGGCAAATACGGTATTTGTGGTATTAAGCAACTTTTATCGATAGAGATGTGCGGGATCTACAGCATGAAATTTCACGCCGTGTGACCAACCCTTATCGCGGCGAATCTACTACCATAGCAGCACGATACGGCATTTACCGACTTTCGATACCGTGTCATACCTGTACCAACACCCAGCGGTACTTGATACGCGTATTCGGCGTAATTGTTGGAGTCCACCACCTAAACTTCTTTGATGCTGAAAAAGTCTTTGAGAGTACCGAGTATTCTGAGCTCCTGGTTGCGGTGTTAATGGCGAAAAACGTCGCAGGGGGCGGCCAGATGAACTACAATGTTCTAACTGCTATAAGTTCGCTCTTTCGCTGCATACATACTAACTGGGCGTATCGACCGTATTGGCTAAACGTAATACCGCATCAACACCCGCATTGAGCAGCAAACGTATTTAGCACCATATCAGTATCGTGCTACTATGTCCAATACCAACGAGTGGTGCGGCTGTAGGGTGTAGCACCGTATCAGTATCGTGCTACTATGTCCAATACCAACGAGTGGTGCGGCTGTAGGGCCTGCCGGCCGGCATTCAACCTACATCACACATCCCGCGCAAGGGCCATCACACGGCACCCGCGACTGCCGGGCTGCGCTGCAGTATGTGCGGCCCGCCTGCTTCTCATTGGCTAGGCGGCGAGTACAAGTGTTACACCGTTAGATCTGCCTAAAAACCATCCTGGCCGTCCAAAGCACATATAATTGTTGAAACGCATGCCAATAAATGTACAATTAAGCACAGTTCTGCATACGTGGCCGCTTATGGCTGCATGTTGATCATTGTTATGTGTTACAATAATAGTATTAATAGTATGGACATACATTGATACATGTTGATCGTTTGTTCGGCTGTTCACCATCCAAAATAACCATCTCGGCACAGTCCGACAATTATGGCGAGCATTGAAGCAAAGTCCACATGCACAATATCTGTGATGTGTTGCGATATGAAGCACATATGGTGCAATACGGTGCAATATGGCTAGCAACCTGCAGTTAAGTGTTACAAAACTTAATATTTACGTAACATTCACGCCATGGTATGCTAAAATATTCAGTAGATAATGCCAAGGTTACAACCATCAAAATAATGCTAACCTGGATTACCTTACCGTTATGATTCAACTAAACGAACAATTGCATCGTCAGGCCACCAATTGGTCATGTATGATGGCGGCTTAAGCATAGCTTCAACGACTATCATGACTTGTCAGCAATGCGGGCTCGCGTGATTATGGCTACGAGACTTGCGTCACACAAAGTGCACAACTTGCACATTAGCTGTTAAGGGAGCACTATTACCAATGGCGGGTGGTCAGTGAATTGACTCACGAATTGGTGCAAACGCACCATAGTTGCACAACACGAGTTTTTGAGGGCAAACATACGAAAATTACTAGTATTTCAGCCAGGTTTGTCATACGCCTGAAATATACATAAAAATACGTTATGTACTATTTTTCTATGCCTTGCTTTAAGATTCTGCACTCTTGTGACCGCGTTAGGCGGTATATAACTTCAAAACCAAGTAGTTCCGATGCTGGTCGGAAGCTGTGGGAAGCGGAATGTCACCACGTAGCACTACTTGGTTTGGGATTACTTCAAAAATAATGACGCATACTTTCGTGCGTCTGTGCGTCTGTAGCTTCGCTCTTTTGCGGGAAGGAATGTTCAGCAGCAACGCAACCCATTGCAGCACAACCAACAAGCAGGTTTGTTGTGTGCTGTGCTGTGCTGCCATAAGAAAACAAGTGAAGCAAGGTTGCACGTGAATAAATAGGTTCCATAAGCTAAGCATGCACACATGCTGCGCATTTCCTGCAGGCCAGTTGGGGTACTCCTTTCAGCTCAGCTGCTTCAGCTCAGCATGCAGCTATGCTACATGCCACGATAAAACATCAACTTCACTAATGTGCGCTCACTAAGTTGTTTTTATTTTTGAGCTTGCCATCGTTGGTTTCACAGTTTCCAGAGGTGCTCTTGTCACGTTTCTGTCTCTCATGGTGCTTTACGTGCAGATGTCATCCTATGCTAACAGCTTCATCACATCATACGTTGTTCCGTGATGCTGAACAACGTATAATGTGATGAAGCTGGTAGCATAGGTTGAGTGACGTCAGTCACCCCCTCCTTCACCTCGCTCTCATCTGAAAAAGGGAGGTTTTTTTTCGCTAAAAATTGCGTCAGGCCCTATCGGCGTCGTCGGTCCGCGACTGGAGGGCGTTCTGGTCTAAGCGATTGTGACGGGAGCCTATGGATTTTTTCTGGTGGCGTCCATGGACAGTAGCGTCAAGGTACTGTTGTAGGATGGTTGGTGTTTGTTGAAAAGCATCCACTGGTTACAACACAAATATCACTACTGTAGTAGAAGAACAGTGAGCAATAAGCAAAACAACCACAATGTTTTTCACTCAAAACACAACGTTGCCGATGTTGCATAATATGACAGTGAACCTATCAGTAGTGTCATTGCTGTTGTTGTCTAGTTGAACAAGACAGTGGCAGCAAGATACTGCAAAAGCCAGTATCAATAGCGACAACGATGCAGCTGCTGCCACATTATGTGATCAACATCTTATCAGATCAAGCAAACACAGCTTGCAAGTACACTTGAAGCAAGAATTGTGCGCAAGCGACTTGTATCGCTACAGCTGTCTGTGCCAGTGTTACGGACACTGCGCATTGCTTTGCACTCACCTGACATGCGTTCACACTTGTGGCATTGTTTCGCGAAGTGCAATTGCTGCTGGCACAGCAGATGTTGACCTACTCATGCTTGCGTTTCACAGCTGAGTTTCTTTTGCTTCTTAAGGGTGGATGCGGAGACGCTGCTTTCAGAGGTGAGTGCATAGAAGGGAAGCAACAAAGGCTATGTAACACTGGTCAGCTGGTTGAAACTCTAGTTGCAGCTCATGCGTTGGCGTGTGGCGTATTGCACAGATGAAGGCTAAGGACCCCTCATTGGGACGCATTGCACGAGTAGAGCCTGATTCCTCAGATAAGGTTCTTTGTTGTAGAAAGCACAGTTGGCTGAGTATCCGATAACGACTGTTGGTTGCAACATGCAACACGTTTCAAGACGCAATGCTTGCGGCTTTTATCAACTGCCCAAGAGGCCTGGTGTTGCTGTTTGGTTCTTGCCGGAAGCCAAGTCAAGAATGCTCTTATGGTGGGATTTGGGAGGATGCTACAAGTGGCAGTGTGTGTGCGTGTGCCATTGTGGCACTGACAGCTTTGGCAAGCAGCGGGAAAACAAGAAGAAGGGCTGAGAAGCAGCACTTTTTGCCCCAAGCACCAGTCCACGTGCACGGCGTACCTGTTTTGCAGGTATGACGTGCTGTGGTACACTGATGTAATGTCAACATCTAATTCACTTCATGGTATCAGTGACTTGTGTCGATGTGTAGTCGCAAACCCTCAGCAATCGTGTTGGAAATCAGCGGTAACTGCCAGTTACATGGCAAAGGCGCGTCTGCAGTGGCTAGTAAGCTCAGCAGTAGACTACTTGTCAGATTGTCCCAGCAAGTATGATGCCTTTGCATTAACAACCATACACCATAGATCACGGCTTCCTCGGAAGCTTGACCTCGCTACACAACGATGTGCAGGAGGATCTTGAGAAGTCATTGGAGGCAGCACTGCAAAACTCCGCGCAGGAAAGGTGTCACAGCCCCGGCTCATGACATTGAGGTATAGCTTGCATGATAATCTTGTTCTGCTTGGTTGGATGCAAGGCATAGGCTGACACCAAGCGCGGTCACGCACAGGTTGAAGTGTTTGAAAACGTGTTGAACATAGTTGAGGTATGTTATGAGCGTCGAGTGACGCGTCATGGTTGAACACATGCTCATGGATTGGTACACGTCCAACCTGTGGTTGCATGCAGCAGTCCGACGGCAATGTGCCGTTGAGTGTTGTGTTCATCGCACGTGGCCAACTAGAAGCGTTGGCCAAGATGCCAGCGAACCCATTCTAGACCAGCTGTTACGTAGACGCTAGCTTCATGCTCACAATTTGGCGTACGTGATTGCTTCAGTAGCTTGCATAGTTGATGTCTTTGAGAAGTTCGAATTGACACCCACAGTGGCACGTATGTAACATGCAACAGCAGTTTTGGTCACTGCAGGACTGTGCAGTGGTGCGAGGGTTGATCTTGCCCGCATGATGCGTTCAGTCAGACCTTGAGTCACAGCAACACTGGGCTGGTTACCAAGGTGAGTGTTAAGTAACAAGCAGGTGGTGATGTAAGCAGCATGGATTGGTGTAACCTGCATACTACTGCGTACATTAGATAGAGCAAAGGATTATTTCCAAGGCTGGGTGAGGCCAGCCGGCAGGCGCCCCATGCTGAACATGAGCTTGGAGGCGCCGTTGTCATCGCGGGAGCCGACAGAGGCCGCGTCGCTGCCGCCACCGAGGTACATGAAGGAGACGGAGCCGCCGCCGCCACTGATGTCAGACGCCCTCGCCGTCATCAACTGCTGCATCTGCTGCTGTTGGTCAGTTGTTGGTAGACTTGGTGGGTATGTGGACTCCAGCGTGCCGGACACGCCCGCGGCCTCAATTTGACTCAGTCGCCGTCGCAGACGGATCAGCTCGGATTTCAACATGCCCTCTGCCACAAGCATGAGCGTAAGCACGTTAATCTTTCTTTCTTTACACTCTCCATGCGTGACATGCGCATGTGACATTCTTGCCCAACTGCAAACAGAACGACTTGACTATGCCACGCACCTCTCATGATGTGCTCTTCTTGCACTCGCGCCAGCTCCCTTTGCAGTCTCATGACTTCATTAATGTCGTCCTGCCAGCACAGGCTGGTGAGTGCCTTACTCCCACACGTACAGGTAACACCAACCCAGTACACACACTTTCTCTGTCACCTTGTCAATGAGCTGGGTCATCGGCCTGGAGTTTTGCACCGCAGCCGCGGCGGCATCCTTGAGTTTCTGCCTCAGCTGCTGCATCTCATCCACCGCACGGCCCCTATAGAAAGGTGAGATAAGGTTCTCATGTAGGGCACCCAGTTGTGTGTGTACAGGAAGATAGATGAGTGTGCGCGAGGCTCACAGGACGTGAATTAGCACACATGCGTGGTATGCATGTATGCGCACGCACGCACGCTCGTGCGCACGCATGCAAGCGTTGTACAGTGAGTCCTAGTGCCTACCTCCAGTCCTCCAGCTGGTCCACTCTTTTCTGCAACCTCGCAGCCTTGCCGGCAAGGTTGGCCTTGTCCTTCTCTGCGGCGGCACTCGAGCGCTCGTGTCGCCCCGCCTGTGTAGATAGCAGCCCAGTTGTTATTGTCGGAGCACCACAAACACTTTGTGCATGCCACTATGCATGTGCATTGCCGTTTCGCATTGTATGTACACAATGTGTAGGATATGTGAAGTGCTGTTTCGCACACACACAAACATGCCACATGCACACATAACAACACTACATACTGTGTCTCACGCACAGCAGCTGTGGCCATGTGCATCCATGCAACTGTACTTACTTCCATGGCACGTTCGCGCAGCAGCTCGGCTTCCGTGCTGTACGCCTCCAAACGGCGCTGCGCCCGGTCTAGCTGTGTGCTCAGATCCTGAATGTAACAAAAAAGAGGTGTTATGATCACACATTTGTATGATAAGCCATGTTGGTGTGGTGGTCTATCTTTACGGAATTACCTTGATGGCAGCATGGCCCTCTTTGTCATGGCCGGCGCGCTGCAGCTGCAAGCTGAGCTGCCTCCTCTCTTTCTCCTGTGAACACACATTTCATCGCGAAATTATACTTGATACTAGTCTTGCATGAGCTGAACAATAAGGAGAACAACAACAACGACAATGACAACAACACATCTACTCACTTGGAAGTCCAGCAGGTCCCGTGCGTGCTCGCGAGCTCGCGACAGCGCCTCGTTTTCTCGTAGGAGCTTTGTGGCAGTGTCTTGCAGTGACCGCATGCTGATACACATATGCACGATGAGTGCCACTTCAGCATCATTGACAACTCTCACACCGCGTACCCTCTCAGCGCGCCGGTGAGGTCGGCTTCGAGCACGGTGTTCTTGTGGAAGAGGGCCAGGCGGTCGCTCTCGGCCGTCTTGAGAACGTCCCTCAACCTCTCCTGTGACCAGACAAGTCAAAAGGAAGCATCCTCAGCAAGCTTGTTGTTTGATTTCAGGCTGCAAACAACAATTGCTACATGTGCCCGCTACTACTCGTGTCTCTCTCCCAAGGCAGACTATGCGAGGATGGTCCAAGTTTGCGTACATACTGACAACATCAACCCCAACACTGACAAGCAGCTTCAACGACCATCACAACAACAAAGGCAGCAACTTACTTGTACTAGGAGCATGTCCGCGCGATCCTTCTCCATCCTAGCCACCATGTCCTCCAGCTGCCTCATCTCCCTGTCCTTATCATGAAGCTCATCTTTGATCTGATGCACCTGCGACACACATGTATGCTGAGCACTTTCTAACCCACCACACCCAACACTACACCTCCTCACCGTTCTCCTCGACACCGCCTTCACCTCCATCTGCACGCTCTCCATCTCGTGCGCCTGTCTCGCGGCGGCGTTCATCCTTCCCACCACAACATTAAGTTTCGACCGCATGGCCTCGAGGAAACCCGCCAGGTGTTTTGGCAAAGACCCGCGCAGGGACTCCATCGCGGAAGCGAGGTCGGAGAGACGCTGGCGGGTGGCGCGGGTGGAAGAGGACGAGGAGGAGGAGGAGGAGGAGGATTGGAGGAGGGCCTGAGCACGAAGACACTCCTCGACCGCCCTGATACAGGTGAAAAGAGTGAGTATGCGAGTTCAGAATGAGAGAGCACGCACGCGTACATGCACGCATGCAGACGCAGACCCCCCACCCTACCCACTGACACACGCACAGGCACGCGCAGAGAGAGAGAGAGAGAGAGCGAGAGAGAGAGAGAGAGAGAGANGAGAGAGAGAGAGAGAGAGAGAGAGAGAGAGAGAGAGAGAGAGAGAGAGAGAGAGAGAGAGAGAGAGAGAGAGAGAGAGAGAGAGAGAGAGAGAGAGAGAGAGAGAGAGAGAGAGAGAGAGAGAGAGAGAGAGAGAGAGAGAGAGAGAGAGAGAGAGAGAGAGAGAGAGAGAGAGAGAGAGAGAGAGAGAGAGAGAGAGAGAGAGAGAGAGAGAGAGAGAGAGAGAGAGAGAGAGAGAGAGAGAGAGAGAGAGAGAGAGAGAGAGAGAGAGAGAGAGAGAGAGAGAGAGAGAGAGAGAGAGAGAGAGAGAGAGAGAGAGAGAGAGAGAGAGAGAGAGAGAGAGAGAGAGAGAGAGAGAGAGAGAGAGAGAGAGAGAGAGAGAGAGAGAGAGAGAGAGAGAGAGAGAGAGAGAGAGAGAGAGAGAGAGAGAGAGAGAGAGAGAGAGAGAGAGAGAGAGAGAGAGAGAGAGAGAGAGAGAGAGAGAGAGAGAGAGAGAGAGAGAGAGAGAGAGAGAGAGAGAGAGAGAGAGAGAGAGAGAGAGAGAGAGAGAGAGAGAGAGAGAGAGAGAGAGAGAGAGAGAGAGAGAGAGAGAGAGAGAGAGAGAGAGAGAGAGAGAGAGAGAGAGAGAGAGAGAGAGAGAGAGAGAGAGAGAGAGAGAGAGAGAGAGAGAGAGAGAGAGAGAGAGAGAGAGAGAGAGAGAGAGAGAGAGAGAGAGAGAGAGAGAGAGAGAGAGAGAGAGAGAGAGAGAGAGAGAGAGAGAGAGCGAGAGAGCGAGAGAGAGAGAGAGAGAGAGAGAGAGAGAGAGAGAGAGAGAGAGAGAGAGAGAGAGAGAGAGAGAGAGAGAGAGAGAGACCTCCCCAGTTCCTGTCGCAGTTCCGTCGGTTTGATCCCGAACTTGTCGATCTCTTCCCTCAGATCGATCTCCCCCGCGGCGGGGTTGGTGTCGAACAGAGCCGCGGCGCCGTCTTCGAGACCGGCAGCGGCGCTCTGCATCGCGCGGGCGGCACGAGTCACGCCGTCCACGGCGTGACCTAAGGCGGCGGCGAGGTGGGGACCGAACTCGGAGCCGCCAACGCTCCCACGCTGGACACAACCTCAAGTGTCAAAGATAGAGTACAACAAGTGTTTCATCTACTGGTGCACACGCACACGCACACGCACACGCAGAGACACAGACACGGGCATCTTGTCTTACCTGGACGAGAGATATTTTCCTCAGTGATGAGGAGTTCCCCCCTCCTCCCCGCGCGTTGTTTGCTCCCGATGATAGCCGTCGTATGGCGTTGTGGCTATCTTTGAGTCCCCTTGCCAGCGCGCTCAGCCAGTACGGGTCCGCCAGGATGGTCTCTATGGCTGGAAAAGGCAGGTTGACATCCCCACCAACACTTGCATCCATATTGGTTGTATTGATTCGAGCGGCGTGTCTCAGACGGGCGCGCTCGCTGAGCACAACCTGAAGCAGGCCCGCTAACTGCTTCAGCGTGTGGCGCACGTTGGCCTTGTTGTTGCTGTTGTTGTTGTGTCTGTTGTTGTTGGCGCCCTCCTCGTAGTCGTACGTGGCGTTGTCCATTGGTGAAGGAGAGGGTCCCAGTGACGTGGGCCACGCAGCGTCCTCCCCAACCTCCTCACGGTGGTGGTACAGCCCAACCCCGCCAGCTTCACCACCCAAGCTAGCGATGCCTCCGCCACTGTTGTTGGCATAGTCCGACATGGCCTCGCTTGCTGGTGCGCGTGGCGTGCCCCTTTCCGACCGGCTTGGCCTGCTGATGATAGCCACCACAGGCATGTACGGCTTCTGTTGCTGTTGTTGTTGGTGCTGTTGCTGTTGCTGGTGTTGTTGCTGTGCCTGAGCCCCGCTTTCCCTCAATGATTCACTCGCTTCCGCGTATGTTAGGTTGGCACTCGAGCTCAGCCCACCCGTGCGCAACAAAGGCAGCGACACATCCACCACAGATGCACGCATGCCTTGTTTCATCTCATCTCCAACAACTTCCTCCTCCTCCTCCTTGAACTCATTCACCTCAATCACCTTCTCCTCCTTCACTCCCTTAACCTCACCCGCCACAACACTCCGCCAATTCTCCAACTTCTCCCTGTCAAAGTACGCCTCCACACGCTGCTCCTTACGTGTACGTGTGTCTTTCTCCTCTTTCCCACGCATCGCATGCAACACCTTCACACGCCGGTCGCATCTCTCTTGCATCACGCGTGCGAGCGCCTTATCCGCACGCACGACGTCACGTTCACCCGCGTGTATGAGGTCGATGCGGCCCACGTTGGGATCCACACTCCCCGCGAGTGTGCTCCAGAAGGAGGAGATGTTGGGGTCAGATAGTGTGGTTGTGTCGGTGCGTTGGCCGCGTGCACCCGAGATTGTGCCGGGTTTGTGGCCAGAGGTGACCACGCCGATGGAGTCGACGGACTGGCCGTCGAGGATGGCGACAACGGCGTTGGATAAAGTGGAGAGGTCGTAGCAGGACCAGTCGTACAAGATAGTGGCCACGTCACTGCACATGGGGGCAACATTGTTGTGGTTGTTGTTGTTGATGTCAATGATGACGTTGTTGTTGTAATGTTTACACCACCTACCTGCTCGATGCGTGTGCGAGTGTCTCTGCGTGCGGCACCCTCGACGACACGAGCATGACGCGTCTCCACGCCCCCTGCCTTCCGGTACTCTTCTGCCGGTGACTGTGCGCTTCATCGTCCGCGTGGTTTGGCTTCTTCTTGTGCGGGGACTGCTGCTTGGAGGCCTGGTTGCGGTGTTGACGAGGAGTCGTGGCGTCCGTGGCGTGAGAAGACTCGGCCTCGTCGTGGGTTGTGACGGTGGAGCGAGCAGAGGGCATCTGCGTTGACGTGTGTGCGTGTGACAGGGAGGTCAAGCGCGACTGTGAGCAACACTTATGTGCGTGCGCGTGTGTGTGTGCGTGTGTGTCGCAGTGTACCTCGCGCGGTGTATGATCTCTGGCCTTTGGTGACTTGAGCGCTTTCTTGCCTTCCTTCGTATGTTGCTTTGTAGTCGTTGTTTTTTCTGCATGTGGCTTGGTGGCAGTGTGGCGTTGTTGTGTCGAGCGGGCACTCGGACTCGCGATGTACTCGTCTTCTGCTCGCTCCTCATCTTCTACAGGCTTAACCTTCTTTTTCTTCTGCAGACCCTTCTTGCCCTGCTTCTTGCCTTTGGCGCCCTTCTTTGGACTGTCACCCGCCTCGCTCGAAGGGGACATCACCTCCTCCTCCTTTCCCTCCTCCTCCTCCTGTGCAGACAGCACTTCCTCCTCCTCCACTTCTTCCTCGGTGAAGGCAGCCTGTGTCACGTGGTCATCGCCAGTAGCATTGTTGTTGTTGTCATCATTGTTGGCGTCAACAGGCTCCTCAAGGTCCTGGTCCTGGTCCGTGCCAGCTTCATGTTTGGTTTCAGGTTGGGAGGCATCCGAGATCAGTCTCTCAATCGCATCCTCAGTCGGGTCCTCTCCCAAGTCCTCTCCCAAGTCCCCTCCCAGTTCCTCTCTCAGGTCCTCTTCGTCTTGCCCTTCCTGGTTCAGGACCGGAGCCTCCTCAGCCACATCCTCGTCCTGATCAGAGTCCAAGACTGCCTGGTCCTGGTCCTGGTCTTGGTCTTGGTCCTGGTCCTGGTCGTGGCCCTGGTCCTCATCCTTGTCCGCGACAACAGCTGCTGAAGAAAGTTTCGGGACCTCAGGCACCTCGCTAACTCGAGCTGAGTGGTTCGCAACATCTTCCTCTTCTTCTTTACCCTCAGACAGTGGAGTCACAGCACTCTCATGGGGCTGTTCTTGCTCAGAGTTCGTTTCATCATCGTCTGGCGTGGCTGGTCTGTCATTCTCCGCATCTGCGTAAGCCTCCTCGTTTGGGGTCCCAGCCACAGCCTCAGTGAGGACTTCAAACGGCTCATATTCTTCAACTGGCACCTCAGCCAGGACCTCAGACACTGAGCCAGCAACCTCGCTCGAAACTTCATTCATACGGACTTCTCTTGAGGCACGATCAATCTGGGCTTCAGCTGGGACTTCCTTCACATGCGCTGCAGACGCTGGAACATCATCACTGCCCGGTACTTCACTCGGGACCTCATTCGGGACCTCACTTAGATCCTCGTATTGTCCTTCGCTAGGGACTTCGGCAGCCCCAGGACGTCCCTCCATGGCCTGCTGCTCAGCCTCCACATATTGCACCTCCTCCGTCAACATACTGTTTGTGACATCAATATTCCCCTCGACCACAGTGGCTTCCTCTGCTGCTGCAGTGGGCTCAGCTTCAGGTTCAATCAGCTCCGGCTCCTCCGCGACCTCGTACTGACCGTAGCCCTCCAGGAACACGCACTGCTCGTAGGCCTCCAACTGAACAGAGACACAACACAACAAGAGGGATCAGGCAAGTCCAACGCGTGCATCGGACTGACTGTATCTGTATCTCAACACACCTCTACGGGTGCTATGTCACTCTCATTCTGCGTCTCCCCAATAATCTTAGCTAAAGCCTTGTGTCCCGCCGCCATCGCCGCCGCCGCCGCCGTCCTTCCGTACGCGTCCGTCGCGTCCGTCATCGCCCCCGCGGCGATCAGGGCGACGCAGGCGTTGGAGGCGCCGCTGTACGCCGCAGCATGAAGGGGAGTCCTCTGTAGTGTACCAAGTGTAGTTGTTCAGTGGTCTCAGCAGGTGTTATAGACACTGTGTGGGGGTGGTACAGATGATCGGAGTTCTCTCACCTTGGCGCTGTCGTGCTTGTTGATGTCGGCGCCGGCCTGAGCCAGCATTAGGCATGAGGTGTGCTGGCCGGAAGCGGCGGCGGCGTGGAGGGCTGTCATGCCCGACCCATTCGCCGCATCAACCTGTACACACGTACGACAACGTTGTGACAGAGTGCACACGCAGGTACAAGAACTCACATACAAACACGCGCACAACAATGCTGTCATGATGCAAGCAATGCCACACCCACACTTACAGGTGATTTGGCCTCAATCAGCATCCTCAGCGCTTGCGTATGTCCCACCGCCGCCGCATAATGCACCGGCATCAGCCCCTGCGCATCCGCTCTCCCCACACTCTCTCCCCCCCTTCCCAACAACAGCAACGCGACCACGTCCGGGTCCGACACCGACCCGCACGCCATGTGAAGGGCCGTCTGACCCTCCGAATCCGACAAAGAGGAGTCGACACCAAAGTCCAACAACGCCGCAACGCAACCAGCATGACCTATACGTGGGTATGTTGTGTCATCTGTGTCACTGTGTGTGTCAAGTGTTCCTGAGATAACAGTCTCTTACCTGCGTGGGCGGCGATGTGGAGGGGTGTTGTGCCGTGTGCCTTGGTGGCCATGGAGGCGACGTCCTTGTTGCTGCTGCGGGCGAGGTGGCGGAGGAGGGACTTTAGGGCGGGGGTGTGGCCGCCCGAGCAGGTGAGGTGGATGCAAGTCTGACTGCAGACAGGGATGACGATGGTTGGTGTGATAGACCAAAAGGCATAAGAGCATCGTTTGATAGAGGTACAAACTGTGCATGGGCATCTGTGTGCACATGTGTACATGTGCATGTGCATGCGTGTGCGGGCTTACATGCATGTGTGCATGTACATGCATGCACACAAGCCTGCGCATGCGTTCATGCATGCGTGCTCGTCTCCTACCCGTCCGTATCGGTCGCCGCCACATTCGCCCCTCCAGCGCACAGTGCCGCGCACGAGCGAGCATAACCCCCGGCCGCCGCGGCGAGCAACGGCGTCTGCCTCTTCTCCTTGTCCGGCCGGTCGAGGAGCTGGGGCGCGACCGCCAACACCACGGAAACGCACGCGGGACGGTCGCTCTGAACCGCAGCGTGGAGAAGGGTCCTGCCGGAGGCGTCCGATGCATCCAACTGAGAGGGGGAGAGAGTCACAGGTGAGAGAGTGTCACATCACTCACAACAACAGCAACATCATCGACAGCAACCAACCAACCCACATCAGCCCCGAGTTCCCCCATCCTCTTCACCACTCCCTCCCACCCCCCGCTCGCCGCCACGTGCACGGCCGTCCTCCCCATCTCATCCCTCGCCTCCATCAGTCCCTCCTTCTCCCCGCCCGCGCCGACCGCGATCACGAGGGCGTCGATCGCGCCGACCTGGCCCCCCGCCGCCGCAAAGTGGAGGGGGGAGAGGCCCGAGGAGTCGCGGAGGGAGGGGGAGGAGCCGCGGGAGAGGAGGTAGGAGAGGAGGGGGAGGGAGCCCTGCAAAGAGAAGGGGTGGGTGGGTGGGTGGGTGTCTGTGCGTGTGTGCGTGTGTGTTGTGTGTTGTGTGCCAGCACGCAAGATTGTGCATGCTCGTGTGCACGCGCATGTGTATGTTTGCACGTGTAGGGACGGGCGCGTGAGTATGTGCACGCATGCGCGTGTCGGTATGCTTGCATGCATGTGTGCGCATGCCAGCGTGCACATGCACATTCACGTGACCGTAACCAACACCCGCGCTCTTGTGGCTGTTCTTACTTGGTAGCAGGCCGTATGTAAGGCAGTGCGTCCTCCTTCCGCCGGCGCGTCCGCGTCCACGCCCGCCTCCTCCACAATCATCCGCGCACACTCCAACTGGGACCAAATTCATCAGCTCACTCCTCAATCCCAACATGCATTACTGACACAAGTGGTATCATTCTCTGACCTGCGATTGCGCGCATGCAAGCTGCAGAGCGTCCGCGTCGAGCGCAGCACCCGCGCTGATAAGGAGGCGCAAGATGCCCTGTATGTGGGGTTGTTGTGTCAACAGTTTGTCAATACAAGTCTTGCTTGGTATCACAATACCTGTTGTGTGAGCATATGCACCAACATAACCACATGTAATTACCGTCTGGCCTCCGGCGATGGCGCCGGCGATGCCGGTCTGGGCGCTCACGCCGTTTTGCAGGAGAGTCTCCAAGCAAGGCTCCTGTGTGGTCGTGTGTATGTTTACGTATTGTGTGTGTATGTTGTGTCAAAGTTCACATCGCACGCTGCGTCTGCTTACGTGTCCACCCATGCACGCGTAGTGCAACGGCGTGAAGCCCTCTGCGTCCTGATGCGCTGGCAACGCCCCGCACTGTCATTGTCACATTCCCATGTTGTTGTTGTTGTCATTTTCCATCAGTTTGTTGTTAACTTTGTATATGTGATGATCGCCTACCTGTAGGAGTGTTTGCAAGGCTTCAGCGGCACCGTTGTAGGCTGCAGCGAAGAGTGCGGTGCGTCCGTACTCGTCGGGAGCATCCATGTCCACCTGTTGGATGTGGTTGTTTTCCTTTTTCTTGTTGTTGTTGTTGGTGATGGTGGTGTTGGTGTTGTTGGCTTTTAGACGTGCTAACATGATGTTATGCCTGTACCATGTTGCTGACGTCCAGAATGGAGGTGACGTCATTGGCAGCTGCCAGCTCGTGAAGGGTCTGCGCGTGTGGCCAGAATACATTAACACGTGTAACAGACGCATTATGAAAAATGTGTGCGTACAATCTGTGTTTCTGAATGCAACTGTGTATATATGTGCAGCGCGTGCACGCGTCTGCGTCTGTGTTCGTCTGTAAGTTTGATACATTGTTTGTTTGTGTGCGTATCGAAGTCTAGTTGTTGGGGTAGCTATTCTGTGTTTTAATCGTGTATAGATATGTAACATGAACCGGACAACACTACCCCATACGTGCCACAAACACAGCTTAGATCACTGACCTGCGCAAGCGCCATGGCCACATCTCCTCCACCGCTATCATCCGGCATCATGCCCTGCCTATCTCCTCACCACCCTCGCCAGGTCGGACGCGGCGGCGGCGGCGGCGATGGCGGCGGTGGTGGCCCTGCTTTGCTGCCACGTGGCAGATATGCAGGGTCACGGCATGAGCCTTCGTTCGTTTTCTGGCAACAGCATGACCGGTGGTCGAGGTCGAGCTCTGACCGGTGAACGCAGGGGGGAAGGGGTCGAGTTCAGCGCCATGGAGCCGGCGACGGACGGCCGCGCAAGAATAGCCCCGTTCTTCCCTTCGTGGGTCACGTGACGTCGTGGTCGAGTCAATCATTGAGACCTAACGTTACCAGCTATGCATGCTTGATAGGCCTACTCCAAGTGCCTTAGTAATGAAAAACAAGATTTGTTAACGGGATGTGCTGTTAGCATGAGGTTGTTGTTACGAAAGTCGCTTGCCTAAAATTGAGTTCAGTGCCGTTAATGGGCAACTCTTAAAAACACAGATTGCATTTTACCGTAGCAAATTCAGTTTGTTGTCGTGAAATGCTTAGTGTGCGTAACAACTCAACGATTGATAAAATAACCTCCAGTCAAGATCAACGTTTGCTTTTATTACACGCAATATATCGTAATAAAACCTATAAAAGTCCATGTTTGCATTATGTCATATGATATTGAATGCATTCTCAAAACATTTAAGAATCCATTGTAATACAAATATATTTAATGTCAATTATCGTATCTCATCAAATACAAACCCTCCTCAATATATTGCTTCAAACTTGATATCAAATAGTGTAAGAAATGAGGGCTTCTTTTTGGGCAGATTCGGTATGTATAAAGTTCACTGTATTAAGTTTTATATAATCGATATAAAAAGAGTTATCTATGCGGATTTTATTTCTGTTGTAATAAAAGTAAGCATATGCAATATGATATCATATGGCATGCAATATAATGTATACTTGGCACTATGGGGTGCACTTGTTATTGCAATGCAGTGTCAACTAGTGTTATCATAAATTAATTGCGTTTAGTTTCCAAATAGGTGTTACGTCGTTCACCTAGAAAGAGAACATAAAAAATAAAATAAAACATTAAATTTTACACTATGCGGAATGTATAAACGGCTGACGGTATCGAAGACAGGCAGACACAAACACTCGCAAGCAGTTGCAACGAAGGACATGTTGCAAGGCCAACCTGCTCTGGCAAGGCTGCAAGGTTACAGAAGAGAGTGAACCAGCTGAGTAACTTGAGGTATAACAATCTTATTGCATACTGATGTGCATGCGTGCGTGCGTGCGTCCTTGAAACTGCAAGTGACGTATGCAACAAGTACGACACATGCGTGTGCACATATACACGCATGTGTCGTCTAGGGCATCTGATGTTAGCCTCGTGCATACTCCTACATGTATACACAACCCCTGCGGCAGGTGAATACCCTGGAACATGATGGTGCGAACTAACGGTGTAGGGGTCAGTGCGATGCGTAGTGTTATGAGCAGCCGGGTGGTATGAAATATTGGCCTGCTATTGCATGTGCGTGACATCTCTCATGCTACCAATGTAGCATACTATCTCTCATACACACAACTGGGTGCACAACACGAGAACTTGTATTTCCTTGTCAAGGAGCCGCACGGTGAATGAGATGCAGCAGCTAAGACAGAGACTCAAGGACGCCGCCGCAGCTGCAGTGCATATTTCTCTCTATTGAACGGCAACCAACACAGCAAGAGTTCACGACCACAGTTGCCCATGCCTACAGCCACATGCACACATGCATAGGGTATGAGTCATGCATGCACGCTACACTACACTGCAGACGAGGCAAAATGCAAAACTCCAGGCCGTTGAACTAGCTTAATGACAAGTGAGAGATAAAGACCATGTACTGTCCACGTGTTACCTTTGCGTGTGAGTAAGAAACTCACAAGCGTGTGCTATCAGGACGACATCAATGAAGTCATGAGGCTGCAAAGGGAGCTGGCACGAGTGTAAGAAGAGCACATCATGTGAGGTGCATTGCGTAGGCGAGTTCTGTTTGTTGTTGGCAACCATGTCACATCAGCAAGGATGAAGACCAAAACAAACTCAGAAGTGCAATACGCTTATGCTCACTATTGTGGTAGAGGGCATGTTGAAGTTTGAGCTGATCCGGCTCCAGTTGCGGCTCAGCCGGATTGAGGCCGCAGGCGTGTCCGGCACATTGAAGTCCACATATCCATCATTGATTGCATCATCAACTGACCAACAACAGCAACACCAGCAGCAGTGGCAGGTGCAGTTGATGACCGCCAGGGCGGCCAATTCCAACATCTGCAGCGGTGGGTCCGTCTCCTTAATGTACCTTTAAGCAGCGGCGACGCAGCCTCCATTGGCTCCTAAAATGACACGAGCGGCCAAGCCCATGTTCAGCATGGGGCGCCTGCCGGCCTCACCCAGCCTTGCAAACTCCCGGCTTGGGTTGATATGTGCTGTAGTATATGCAGGGTACACCATCTCATTGCCGTTTATGATAGCATCCGAAATGATACCTATGTGTTTCTCCACAACCGAACTGGTAACCAGCCGACTGTTGTCATGTGACTGAAGGTCTGGTCTAGATGCATGCACTGTCTTTGCCTATGCACTGGCAAGACAGAACCCTGCACAGCACAGTTTTGCAGTGACCAATACTGCTGTTGCATACGAAAGCCAAGATGGGTGTCAGTTCAGACTTCCCAAGGACATCGACTATGAAAGCCAATGAACGTGCAACCACGTACGCCAAAATTGTGTGCAAGAAGCTAGCGTCTACGCGACAGCTGGTCTAGAATGGGTTCGCGGGCATCTTGGCCAACGCTTCCAGTTGGCCAGGTGGTATGAACACAACTTCACTCCACGACACGTTGCCACCAGACTGCTGCATGCAACCATGTGTTGGACTTGTTTCAAGCATTATGAATATGTTCAACTTAACACATGAGCACTCAGAACTCACCTCGACCATCTTCAACACATTTTCAAACACTCCAACCTGTGCGTGACCGCACTCGGTGTCAGCCCATGCGCCGCATCCAAGCAAGCAGAACCAGAGTTGAAGATGATGCAAAATGTACCTCAATGTCATAAGCCGGTGCTGTGAAACCTTTCCTGCGCGGAGTTTTCCCATGTGCCGCCTCCAACGACTTCTCAAGATCCTCCTGCACATATTTGTGCATCAAGGTCAAGCTTCCAAGGTGGAAGCCATGAATTCTAGTGCTATAGCTGTTGATATAAGGCATCATACGTGCGCTCATTCCAACAAACACTCTATATGCTGAGCTTTCTGGTCACTGTGCGTACCTTTGCAAAAAACACTGGCAGGTACCGCTGGTTGCCAACACGAATGCTGAGAGTTTTTGACTGCACATCCCAGAAACAAGTTGTCAAATACATGTCTAACAGATGCTTACTGTATGTTGATCACTGTGCCACACAACTGTGATACCTGGAAAACAGGTACGCCGTCAAAAAATCTTGACTCTCTGCCCTTCTTCTTGTTTTCCTGCTTGCCAAAGTCAGTGCCAATGCCAGGACAGCAGTCTCAAGTTGCATTTCCCCAAGACCCACCTCCAGAGCATTCTTGACTTGCCGGGCTTCCGGCAAGAACCGGAAGGCAACACCAGGCACCTTGGGCAGTTGATAGACCTGCCACAAACATCACAACTCACTGTTGCAGGTCGCAAAAATAACCATTGCTAAGCAAACTCATGCAGCTGTGCTTCCACCAAAAAGTACCTTGTCTAGGGAAACGGGCTCGACTCGTGCAGTGCGTCCCACTGAGGGGTCCTTAGCCTTCACCTGCACAGTGTATGCCAGCATGTGAGCCGTGCCGGGATCTCACCCAGTTTGTTGTATAGCTTTGGTTGCTGCCCTTCTGAATGCTCACCTCTTGAAGCAGCGCCTCCGCATCTGCCCTTGAGAAACAGAAGAAACCCAGCTGTGAAACGCAAGCACAAGTAAGTTTGATACAACAACTGCTGTGCACCTGCAGCCATTGCGACATGCACAACAATGTGAAGTATGAAAGCATGGGAAGTGAGTTCATCGCACGAAACCGCCACTGACATGCGCTTGCAAGCCGTAAGTGCTCGTCTAATGAATGACGTTCATGCTTCCACTCTAACGATGACCGCATTTGTATCAACACCAACTGCATTACTGATGTTGTTGTTACTTGCAGCTACTACAGAGTGCGGCCATCTGACTGGAACAACACTGTAATTCTACTATACTCAACTATATTCAATTACAATGCAGGCTGTGTTGGTACAAGATATGTGTTCATCCACAAATAGTACCTTGACGGTGTTGTCCATGGACGCCACCAGCAGAAACTCATTGGCTCCCGTCACCACCGCATAGACCGGAACGCCCTCCAGTCGCGGACCAGCAATACCGGCAGGGGTTGCGCCAATCCGAGCGAAAGGAAGCCGCATTTTTCCGGCTGAAAGCGAGGCCAAAGAGGGGGTGACTGATGTCACTGAATTCTTGAAGAAGGATGCTGAACAGACAAATGGAGTGTGACAAGTCTGTTAGCTGTATGTACCATCTTGAAGCACAAAACAAAGCACTGTTCTGGTAGAGATATGTGAGAAACAATGGCAAGATTTTCCATGACGACTTGGTATGCGCACAACAGTGAAGTTGCTGTTTCGTCTCAGCATGCAGCTATGCGGCCTTGCGGTAGCTGCATGCTGAGCTGAAAGCGGCACCCCAACTTCAATGCAGAAAGTGCGCAGCATGTGTGCATGCGTGCTTGACTCATTGACTACCTCATGCACAGAACGTGATGCATGGCAGCACAATGTACAACGAACCTGCTTTTGGTATGTGCTGCAGTGGGTTGCGTTGCTGCTGAACATCCCTTCCCGCAAAGAGCGAAGCTACTGACGCACGGACGGCAGCTTCTACGGACGCCCGCCGCTTATCTAGTTTCAGTGAGGCGCAAGCAAAGGGTGCTGCTGACAACGATGACGGTGACGAAGCAGGCAGCAACGACAACAGCGACAAGCAGTTGGACACAGCAGCAGGCCCCTCCAGCAGCTGCTTGCGCCGCTGCTGCGACCCAAACAAGCTGAACGGAGCCGGTGGTTCCATGCCTAAAAACCTATTTCAAAGATGTCCCTGCTCCGTCACATGGAAGCCTTCTATACCACCGAGCGCACCTCCGCCGCCTCCTCCCCCGCCGCCGCCGACACCTGCCTGCGGCACTGCTTCCCTCTGCAGGAGCATATCACGACTATGCATCGACGGACGGTACATATCACCTCAGCAGCAAGCGAGACAAAATGGGGTCTTGTATTGTGCACATGTGACTTCAGAATGCTTATACCCAGGGCCGCCTGTGTGAGAGCTTTCCTTCACAGCTGCGTGCGCATGCCTCGGTTGTCACCAGTGTCATCGTCATCTTCGTCCACGGCGGCGGCAGGGGGAGCCATGGCGTGGTTGAGGCGGGTATCGTCATGTCCGGAGGATGTGCCTGTGGAGCGTCTAGAGAGCAGCTCCGGCAGTAACGCCGGCGGCGCTATCATGTCCCCTCAGCCCGGGTGCACTGTGTCCAGGGTGGAGTCGTACAACTGCAGGATCGTCCCTGCTGATGAGAGCGGCAGCAGTGGGGCTGCACAGCGGCGGTGCGAACACCTCCGGCAGCTGATACAGAAGTGCCCTGGCCGGTAAGCGTTGATTGAAAAGGGTTTTCACTCTTCAAAGCGCATGCACAGTCTCCTGCCATGGGCACGATTGGACACGTTGTATGTATTTGTTGTTTTCGCAGAAGTCCTAGGTGAGTAGGCAAGTGTATGGATTGCTGTCCTTTTACTATGTACTTTTGCAATAGCAGTATATGGCTGTGTAGTGTGTTGCCGTGGAGAAGATTTTATTGGAGCACTTTTGCATGGTGCACAGCCATGCATGCACTTGGATATCCACTACGTCAGGCTGCATGCAAGTGCATGTAGGTCAAGTGGCAGTTTCGGTACTTGGCATGTAGCATGATGGTGGCCATCGTCACTGTCAACGAAGCTCTGTCATAGCTTTGCGTGCGCCAGACGTAACATGTCCATGTGCCTCGTAGTTGCAAGGCATAGATGCTCTTTGTATGCTTGCAGTGGAGTGCACTTGTATACAAACGTCCGTCGGAGTCAGGGTAACTGTTTTACTCTGGATTTGACTCAAGTTCTGGAAACAAATATTGAGTGTCGTCAAGTCAGCAGCGCATGCTGCAGATACGATCATCGCAGCTGATGAACTTCACCTTGCCTGTGCCCATGCAGGCCACCTGAGGTGATTGAAGAGTCCAGAGAGACGACAACAGCAGATCTGCCCAGCGGCTCTTCATCACCCTTCAGCATAGAAAGGTTTGTTGTTCACACTCCCACCTCGCAACATACCCAACTCACAACACAGCCACATCAACAGACACTCATGCATGTGTGTCCGTGCAGTCCCGGCCAAGGCGGCGACTTCTTTGGTCACTTTCAGTTTGGTGATTCGGGTCTTTCAGGCGGGTTCGGTATCTCTGGTAAAGACCGCTCCGGCTCTGACCAAGTTTTGAACAAGTTCGAGCGCGACGTTGGCTCTCTCGTGCACGACTTTGGCAGCCTTCACAGGGTCTTTTCTAAGGTACTGAAGGGTCTGGACAAGGAGTTTCCAGACCTGTTCGCGGAAGGAGGTCGCAACAACACGCCCGCGGGAGTGGAGAGCAGTAGTGGAGGTGACAAGCCGCGCGCGACTGATGCGAAGTATAAGGAGTTTGCTGGCAAGTTTGAGAACATCTAAGAACATCTGAGGCGCGGCCAGCTGTTGGTGACTGAAGGCAGGTCAGTGCTTGCCAGACTGTGTACAGTATACAGTTGCAGTGAGCAGGCAAAGTGCTGTGCACACGGATTATACCGCAAAGTACTATGCAGCAGTGTGCAGACATGCGTACAGAAGGGTTAAGGACTAATGCAGTATGCTAGTCGAGGTGTTGCAGTAATGCTCCGGTGTTGCGATGCGCTCTGCTGAGGTGCGTATGTCGAGCCAAGTGCACTTGTTTATGCCCCCACTTTCCGCCGCCGGTGCTGGAGACTTGTGCGCGTGCAGTTGCCTACCATTTGGTACTCCAACCATTAAGCTTTATGTGCAAAACGTTACCAGCACTGATGCTCACAGCATGCTATTGAGTCACACTGCTGTCACACTCTCGTGCACTGAGAGGTATATCTCCACAGTGATGCGTGTCACACTCTCATGCATGCCACAAGCCTTGCATCCTATTTATTATACAGTAGTCAGTGCTGACAGCAGGACGCAGTGGCTGTTTGACACCATGCAGCAAGCCACAACGCAATGTTGCTTGAATTGCAGAATTCTAGTATGCGTCCTTGGTGCCTGGATGGATTGCCACTTCACCTTTGCATCTACCAAAGCGTACCTTGCAGCAATATTGAAGGATTGCAAGCAAGCACTGATGCGTGCACACGATCGGCGTATTACTTTTGTACAAGACATGTAGTTGCTAGTTACATGGCAAACAAGGTTGAGTTTGTCATCACTCTGGCGCATTCAACCCCAACGCGTGCTGTTGTTTCACTGTCGCTGTCGGTGGCGGTCTCCTGTTTGGTGCGCTCAAGAAGAGCGTTCTTGTTGCTCATGCATTGTAGGAGGATATCAATCAGGGTGTCTTGTCGGCACTTCCGCAGCTCTTCCCTCCTCAGCGCTAGCTCCCATGTTTCAATCTCTGTGCGCGAGAGGTGTTTTATCGCTGTTGACCGCACCCATGGCAGATTGTACTCTGCCAGCACCGCCGCCCTCCCTGCCACGTCTGTAGACATGTCCATCTCCTGCAGAAGATAGTCCGTGCACCCATCGTACAGCACTTGCACATCATACTTTCTAGCAAACTCCAACAGGGGGGGGCTTGCGCCTCATCCTGTGTGGAAAACAGTCTGGATTGCCTGCTTGCATGCACCAAAAGTAATGCTGCATGACGCACATACATGCATCCCCACAGTGCTGCATGTGCGTAGACATCACTGCTTTTGTCCCCTGTGGCTTGACTGAAAGGCATGTCACCATACACATTGCAGATCGCCATCGCCAAGGCCTGGACTGTTGCTCACCATGCTTGTAATGTGGATTCTGCCGTTGGGTGCAAAGTGCTCAAGGACTTGCTGGACCACAACCGGGTTGTCAACGTCATCTACAGTCAACTCGCCTTCTTGCGTCGACAACAGCAAGGCTCTGAACACGCGGCTTGTAGCCCGTGATACGGCAACAGTGCGCGATGACTACAGTGCGGTGCAACATTGTTGTGGGTGGGGGAGTGGGGGTTCATTTTGACTGTAAGGAACGTGCTGTGTGCATGTCTGCGAGCAACTTTGCCTTGCCAACTCAGTTGAATCTGTCTGTCACTACACATCGTGAGCAGGGCGACAGCATTGGTGTGTGCACGAAAGCAGCTTGGTTGCCCTGCTTGGTGTTTTGCGGGGGCGAACATGCATGCACAAGCACACTTGGTGCACACACTCAGTGACGCCGTGAGATGAAGGCTGCAATGAAAGAAACAACAACCATTGCAAGGTACCTTGCACAAGAAGGGTAAAGTCGGAATTCTCACGGCAGCCCACGTGAAACTCCTCGTCGTCCTCTTTTCTTTCTGTCTCCTCCTTGCCCTCCTTGCCCTCCTTTGCTTTGTCCTCCACCTTGGCCTCCGTCCTCATCCTCTTGGCGGAGTTGAGAAAGAACAAGCACACATTGTTGGGCTGCAGGAGAAGGCACCGCTTTTCTGTGCCTAGTAGTGAGGTACCTGGGGTGGTCCAGGTAGTATGTGCCTGTGCACACGTATAAGCAGTGCTTGCCTTACGGACTGATGCCTGCCTGCCTGAGCTTTGATGAGCCACAAAAGACAGTCAGAACACTCTCAGCTATACATGACAGCTATCGTTGGTCGCAGTTGTGCCAGGGTGGTGTAAGAGTGCTGAAGTGCTGACAGATACCAATGTCAGCACGCTCTTGCATCACAACGCAGATACTAATGTGCTGTGGTATGTGGCTGGTGTCATGAGAGGCTTAGATCAACTTGAGGACATCCGAGGCGCGGACAGCTGTTGATGACTCGAGGCAGAGTGATAACTGCCAGTTGTGTGCGCGATGCTGTAGTTGTAAGCAGCAGTGCTGTGTTCGAGCAGTGCTGACTTTGTAGGTCAAAAGGGTTCGGCAGGAGTGTATAGGGTATGTGAATTGCTGTTTGGCACACGCATAGATATGCAACATGTACACCAACAATACTACTATTGGTGTACAAGGTTGTACACGATCACTACCGGGCTAACAACTATCACATTATGACACTATCATGTTCGGGGTGCTCAGCTCAGTGTACAGTTGTGTTAGCATATACGTGCATGCACGCTGTGTTGCTTCAAGCTACCACATTACAGTGTTACAACCACATGCATGTTGCAGCATTGAGGTGCGTGTTACCTGCTGTATGCAGTGCATTGCTCTCTTATGCATGTTCGCATTTGCACCTCGCATACCCTGTACATACACTCTCACTTCACACGCAATGCGTTGACGGATGTCCTGAGAGGGGTCTCATGCAAAAGTGCTCGCTGGTGGTGAGATGTGCTGTAGAGGTGAGGTGCTATGTCGTGGTCACAGCCATGTTGTGGGGCACATAACGTTTGATACACAGGCGCTGGTGCTGCAGGTTATGCGCTTTTGACAGCTGGGATACATACATGCACAGAAAGCAAGAATATGGGTAGGTGTACACAGCCACGGACCAACTGGTGCTCGGACTGACTGTCAGCTGATGACGACAAAGTATTGTTGGAACTGTCATGCTCATAGCGCATGTGTAGTAGTGGTGCTGTCATGCTTGCAGTGCGTTATGAAATGCAACCCAACAGTTCAAGCCATGCACATTTGTATAAAGTACATAAAGAACGCAATGCAGTTCTGTGCCATGCATAACAATGTCTGAGTATACCTACGGCAGGCCAAAGTAAGCTACACGACTGGTCACGTCGCATGGTACCATGCAACGTTTATATGCTGTCTACTACAGCTGCTACTCCTGCTTGTCCTATCATTCCTATGCAGCTTGTCATCATTCTACGAAGCAACAACTTCTGACATATCGCCAATCACCATGACTGTGGCTTTAGACTACCCACCTGTTACCACTATATGCGGCAATGACTAGGAAATGGCTGATCAAACTGCATGCCTTCAGCTGCAATGTAGTATTAGCGTGACATAACTGTCCCTGTACAGACACCTCGCCCGGTCACACGAAGCTCTAGTCGCAACTTGCACCAGTGAAACCGGAGAACACAGAGCCAAGGTCTTCAGCACCATCAGCTTCATCAGTCTGGAACGCGCGCTGCAGTAGAGGCAAGTACTGCGGCTTCTCCTTGACAAGCTTGACAAACTCTGCAACCGCATCAAGACCTCAGCAGCAATACTAATACAATGGCTGGATGTGATGTAGGACTCGCATGCATCTCTGAATCGTATTGTGTATGTGTCTGACACACTCACCGTCATAGGTTACAAGGCCATCGCCATTAGCATCGGCTTCAAGGAAGATCTTCGCAGCGGTCTGCTCAGTCACCTCTGGCGGCGGGCTCCTCGAGTCCCTCGCCATGATGGCGTGTACTATTCTGGTGAACTTCTCTTGCGTGATGCGACCACTGCCGTCCTGGTCGAACACGCTGAAGACGAGCTTCATCGTGGCGTCAGTTACCGCGGGACCCGTCACCAGACACATGCCGATGAGGAACTCACGGAAGCTCAACTCGCCATCTTTGTCGGCATCGTACAACTGGAAGATGTCTTGCAGATAGTCGGTAATTGGTAGATTGAGATAGCTCGCAAACTCTTCAATGGTTACCTGCAGTGCGGTAGTTCAAGAGTTGCTCAAGCACACGCGCACGCACGAACGTACACACACAATCTCACGCAATCACACACCACACACACAGCGCATGGCAAGCATGAAAGAGTGCCCAGCATGGGTAGCACCACGCACTGCACTGTTTGCAAGCCTTGCATGCACTTTGGTTGTTGATTTGGCTGTTGCTTTGGTGGTTGTACAAACACAAGAATGGTACCTTGCCATCGCGCGAACGATCCATCTTGGCGAAGTCGGCCAGCAATCGCTGCGCGTCTTCTCTGGTTAGGCCTGTTCTCCTTTGCAAGTCCGCAAAGGCGACAACTCCTGTTCCAGTGGGCAAGCCAAGCCCCTTGGCCTTGAGCTGTAGTATCGTATCCTCTACGCTGTGGTCCGTCACCGGTACGCAGAGAGCTGTCGCCATCTCCGAGCGCACATTGGCAGCAAAGAGCTGCAACATATCACACCATCATGTTGCTGTATGAAGTCAATGACAATGAAGCCTCGGGTGTTGAAGAACTCACCTCAGGTGACGCCTTCTCTTCCGGGGTGGGCGTGTGCACAGGGAGGAACTCCACGGTCACGTGGCCCACCCACTGGCACATGGCACACAGCAGCAGCCTCGCCATGCTTGCTTTCCCACACCACGAAAGGTCAAAACCCTGAACCTGGTACCTACGCAAGAATCAAGTGGAAACATAGGCTTCTGCGCAAGGTGTAAGTATTACGCGCACATGCGCGCATGCTCGCATGTCATACGCAAAATACTATCAATGTTGTGCATGCCGTCGTCCAAGAGCCAAAGTCCAAATGCAATGAGTACATGTAAGGTGCATGCAGGCATGGGCAATACCTCAAGATGACTGGCTGTACCGGCACGCCGGGTGTGAAGGCGCCTGTCTTGAAAGTGATCAAACAGTTGGCGGAATGCGTGGTACCTTCAGGAAAGATCATCACCCTCGGCCATTCACCGTTGGACAGTGCCCTACGCTTGATCTCCATCACCGCGTTCTTTCTTGACGTGTGATCCTTGTGGTCAACAATGATGCACTGCATAGCCTTCAAACCAGTCCTGAGCATTGTCACTCAGTAGAGGGCCATAAGATGTAACTCCCAACATCCACAAATAATCAAAGTATAAGCGCAACTTACCTGACAACCGGGTATGGATGTGGCAAAGACACGAAAGATGACCAGGTCAATGCCATGATCACCAAGAAGTCGATCGGGGTTGCGTGCGGCGCCACAACCACAATCGGCGCTTCTGCTTCAGTTGCTGGCTGACCAATGACCTTAATTTGCCAGAACCTGACAAACGCTGAGTTTAGCAATAATGATAGTAAAACTATACAGTGCCACGCATACATTCTTCTGACCCAAGGAATGCAAGTCGGTACATACACGCCGTGCCCCTGCATGCTGCTTTATTTTATTGAAGCGCACTTACCCAAGCGAGCCCAATGCAGGGCGGCAGACCAGCTGCGCCATCTTCAACAGGCGTGTGCGCCAGCCTTTTAGCGGCGTGGGAGGGTCCGTGCGTGTGTGAAACGCCACGGCCAGCTTGGCGAAGAGACTGTACAGAAGCGAGCACAGCAGCAGGACCAGCAACCGAAAGGGGAACAGCAGTATGCCGCCCGCTAGCAGAGACAACCTCGTCAACAGACTCATGCGCTGCAGACTCTCGTTCACGAACGGATTCAACTGCAGTGTGATAACAACAATCAAGGAGAGACCAGCTAGAGAAGCTCTGCCTGATAGTATGCATATAAGGAGTACTGAACTTGATGATTGAAGGAGTGGCAGTGAGAGAGAAGAATCACTTGCCTGTGGTGCAATTGCTGATCGGCTTTGCATGCGTCTGAGCGGCGCCACGCGATAGGCCAACTTAGCGCCATTCGGCGGAACGACGTCCACAGGCGGAAACTTACTGCTCTCCATGATGAATTATCTGAAAACACATGCAGCCTTAACGCAACATCTGCAGCCAGCTGGTGGACACTGCACTACATTACACCGCAAAGTACACTACACTACAATTTACTACACTGTAGTGAATAGAATATAAATGTAACTCAGATCTACTACTCACAACCAGGCTGGCGGACTGCGTTGCCAAGTGTTTAAGCAGCCATGCAAAACTCTCTCCCCCAAGTGCAACAGTCAGACTGCAAGACCCAAGCCACGCAGTTTAGTCAGGACTTGCTGGCTTGCTTCCTTTCTTGCTAACTTTCACGTGCATGTGCTGAGTGCAGAGAAATGGGCAACTTGTCTTCACTAGGCTTACTGGAAAGTCCGGCCTGGAGTGGATTGGCTGGCGGAGCAGCAAGCGAAAGTGGCGTTCAAGCTTCTGCAAGCCAGGCAAGGCACGGCACACCAGACCAGGCCAGCGAATAGCGCCGCAGAAAACTCTCAACCTACGCCGCCCCCACCGGCCCCACCGCCGCTGCCGCCGCCCACGCCCACGCCATCCTCGCTAGCCAGCGCACGAGCACTGCACACTGGCCCAGAACGGCTACAAGTGGCGGGCTGCGGCGAACTGAACTTGCTTACTGTCGTTTAGCTTGGGGTCTGGGTCCATGATGGCCTGTGTGGCAGGCTTTCCACCAGGCTGCTGGAAAGCGTGCTTAAAGATGACGGTAAAGGTGCGCTGCGCATCACTGCTGCTGTTGTTATTGTTGTTGATGAAGATGATAATGATGATGACGCAAAGGGGCTGTGCATGCTTGGCTCACACTGTAAACTGCCGCGTTCTGTTTGTGTCCAACAACGCCAGCCGCCTTGTTCAAATGCCTCAGTTGAAAATGAGCAGCATTAAGCCAGTATGTACGCACTAGGTGGCCATGGACATAGCAATCATGGCAGACACATGGACATACCAGCCGCATCGCTCGATTGGTTACTGGCCGAGTGAGTGGGCCGACGAGCTGAACAATTGCACAGCATTGGCATGCGTACATGTTGTCATGCATAGCCCCGCAATGCGTGCCTTGTGACTCACAGAAAACAGGTGTCAACAAGTTACGACTTATATGGCTGTGATGTTGATAAAAGCTGTAGTGTAGAGCAAGAGAACCCCTGTCGGTGCACCTGCTGAAGTTTCGGGGCCAGTGCTGTGAGGTGCACGAGGCAGCCCGTGACAATCGCAACAAGGTACGCTTGCGCTAAGAGCACACCATGTGTGACGGTTGTGTTGCGAAGCCTTCATCCAATGTGCTTGGCACTTGCACGCATGCACTTGCACACTGTTTCTATGTGATAGGTCATCTCAATGAGTCTGATTCTTGGGCAGCGAGCAATGATGTCTAGCCCATGCTCTTCGCAGGTAGCGCGCATGGAATGCGTGCAGTGTGGTGCATGAATGCACGGCACAATGCCTGCGTCATAGAAGGAGTTGTTTGTGATAGTGTAGATGCATGCGCCATAAGACTCACAAGGTGGGTATATGAGTAAGTCTGACGCGAAGTAATGGGCGCATGACGAGCAGCTCATGGACATCAAGTTAGACTGTTCGGAAACATGTTGGATAGCATCTGTTGCACTCAGTACAGAGTGCATTGTCCTCCGGTGTGCAACAGATCACGATATCAGCTGTTAGGCTATATGTGAGAGTTTTACTTCCACCGAAATTTATAATACAATGAGGAGTAAACAAGCCAAATGACGATGCAACACGTGTGAGAGCAACTTTCTATTGAGGTTATGTATTGAGGTTCTTTAACTCCAAGAGACTCTCTCTCTCTCTCTCTCTCTCTCTCTCTCTCTCTCTCTCTCTTCGCGCATGTCCTGCGTCAACAAGCTATGTAGGTTGGCCACTGCGCATGAAGTTTGAAAGTTGCCGTGGTGCGATTCCGGGGTGACACAACTTTATACACCCAAATGATTTGTTAAGAAAAGGAGAAGGCCTTCTCCGGTGAGTTGTTATGCTTCTGCTTGGCACGGGCTCTGCATGTTCGACGTGCGGGAATTCATATCCAGAAGCATGCGGGGTTGTGCGAGAATAGAAAACGCACACATTCGTGTGCTGCTAAAGCCAATGAACATCAGGTGGCTCGCCCCCAAACCCAAACCTAAAGTAAACCGCAGCGGCAATTGGATTGCTTGTTGTGATGCGAATGTTTGTTCTGACAGCCCGATGAAGATTGTCTGCACATCACCTTTCAGATCTTTAAGTTACAACATTAAGAGCAATTACAAGCTGATAAGAGTTCATCAACACAAGGTCGCGGGCATTGATGTTTATACGCTGAGCGTAAGGTTCTTCTCCAAGATTTATAATTCTAACACATGTTGGTTATTATCAAATATCAGGAGAACTCAAAACGATTTGATATAGTCTTTTACAAACGCATTTTTGTCAATTGCACACTTCCCTCTGTTGGTGAAGCAATGACGGAGTATAATTATGTTGGGCAATCCATTTATGGCATAAATGCAACATACATCACATTAGCTGTTCTTTTGTGCCGCGTATGCTCCCTTGTTTCCCTATCCATTAATACAGTAGCATACATCATGTGTGCCACGATATAATGGTCTTGGCAATTTATGTGTTCATTTGTCTCGAGACTAGCAGCACTCATAGCAGAGCAGGAAAGTGGCAAGTATGCTGATCATGCATTCTGAGTAGTTGTTCTTGTGCCTCTACCCATAGAGACATACGGTTCGGGAGGGAGTTAACGACGTGGGTGATTATTTATTGTGAATGCGTGATGTTGTGTCTATAATCGTGCATTTCTCAAAATTTCGTCTTTCGTCTGCAGACAATGGTAGTGGTACAAGTAATGGCATATTGGGTGCACCCATTGTGTCCCATATAGTTCACGTATATTCCGGTGGTGAGATTGCGTGTATACATGTGTATACATGTGTCATAATGCGTTGCGACATGTGTATTGTGCTGTGTGTTGTCCATGTTGATTGCTCCGGTAATGACTGCCGCAGCCCACTTTCTGCATTACCCACCATTGCATCACATATATAAGCACGTAAGATAGTGTGGCTGTGTTGGATTGTGTATGATGTAAGGGCTTTCCAGTAGTATACATGCAAATAACTTGCATGTGTGTGGTTAGGTATGGTCAAGCACTGACATCGAGTATTTGCATTCCCGATATTAGAGGATGTCATCACTTTGAGGTGGCCCCGAGTGTAGTATTGCTTGTCCATGCCCGTGTTGCCTACCCTACCTGCTGTGCATGTTTCATGGTGGGCCTAACCTCTGTCGTCCTCCTCTCTCTTCCCCTCTCCCTGTGCGCTTCTGCACGTACACCTCTTGCCTTCCCCTCCCGCTGCTCTGGGCCCGCCAACCCTTGCATTTGCGCTTAGCGCCAGCCCTCCTAGTTGTAGTTGCAGTTGTTGTATAATTGGTTGCTGTTGCTTGCATGAATGTAATGGCTTGTATGCGGTGTGTTTGCTGCTGATTGGGGGCCCCTTTATTTTCGTATGTTCTACCTCTGGAGCACAAATTGGCTGCATGGTTGACTATGACTTATACCCCATGCATGTGCGCATTGCACTTCGCATTCATGCGCACTGCATGATGCTGCATGACATTGATGCAGTGTGCAGCACAGTGTGTGTGATGCAGTCTGCATCACACACACTGTGCTGCACACTGCCAAGTCAGTTGCAAGAGCGCCAAATCAGATGCAAGAGCTTGACTTGACTTCAAGAGAGAGTTACCACCTTCGCAGTGTTCCCAGTGCTGTTGCCAGGAGCATGGCGGCGGCAGGCCATGGCGGCGGCAAGGGCGGGGCGGCGAGGCGGCGGTGGCACTTCGCCGCGACCGGCGTGCGGCTGACCCCTGGCAGCGCGCACTTCGCCGCCGCCGCGGAAGCCCTGCTCAGGGACGTCGCCAGTCACAACCATGCTCGGGAAAAGCAGGGGGTGAGTTTTGCTGCGTTGCTGGCTGCGTTGCAGAGATTTCCAAGGCAAAAGTGGTAGATACGCTCAAGTAGCCAGCCACTGTCAGCAAAGGTTGGTTTTGCCAAGGACAGGTGGTTGTTTAAATATTTGTGTCTGGTGGCTGCGCTGTACACACTGCCTGAGCCAATCCTCGAGCCAAGCATGTGCAAGCGTTGTTTGACATCCGGTTTTGTAGTGTTTGACATCCGGGTTTGTAGTATCAGCATTCGGCCAGTGTGTGCTTGGGTGTTTGTTGCTGGAGTGATCATCAGCCGTGGTGTAATGACGTCGCATCAATTGTCTGCAATGTGTTGTAGTAGTACATATGTGCATAATCACCTGTGGGCTGACATCGCGCAGGGCCACCAGCAAGCACACCTTAAAGATGAACACGACAGAGACAGCAGACAGGACCATGCAATGATTGGCAGTTGGGAGCTGAAACCAATTGGCGGCGCAATGACCAACAGCGTGTACGCGTGTGAGAGCATTCGCTCGCCTGATGCCACTGACGTTGGTGTTGCCAGCGTTGGGAGTGAGTGCACTCCTCCAAGCCGCCTGCTGCTGCGTGTATACGGAGAAGGCACCGACACGCTCATCGATCGCGAGCGTGAGAGACGCATCTTCCATGTGAGCTCCACCCGATGTCAATCAGATTGTGCATTGCGGTTGCAGCAAAGATGTTGATAATATACTGCTAAGACGTGTGCATAACAGGCGCTGTCAGAACAAGGCATTGGTCCCCGGTTGCTGGCGGAGTTTGACAACGGGCGCGTGGAAGAATGGCTTCACGGGCGAGTAGTACAAATGTGCATGACAGAGTGTTTTTCATGACTGCACATATTAACTCGTTGCATTTGGTTCATTGATATGATGAATTATTGTGCCTAACTGAGGACTGGTGCTTTGGACAGGTTTTGACGCCTGCGGAGTTCAGGGATCAGAAGATGCAGGCCAGTGTCTTATCTCAGCTGCGAAAGTTCCACGCCTTGGTTATTGAAGGCGATAGTCCAGAGCCTGTGCTCTGGAGCGTGATGAGAAGTTGGCACAGCCAGGCGCTGGAGCTGGTAACCAATGATTCTGTCTCAGGCAAGTACAGGTTTCAGTCTCTCTTTGTGAGATCATTGTTGATCCTCTTATTAAAATTGTAGTAAAGTTGTATTTGCTCCATGTGTGACAGAGCCTCTTATTCGGATGGCTGGAGAGGAAATGGAGGACTTGGAAGCTCATTTGCGGTCAGGTTCCAATGAGGCGTGCGTTTTTTGTCATAACGACCTACAGTGCGGCAACGTGCTTGCCCTCAACAACGGGCAGCTGACACTGATAGTAAGACACACTAGTGATCCGTTGGTTGAAGCAATGCATTGCCCAACTTGTTGAACTTTGGGTACAGGACTATGAGTATGCCGGTTACAACCCAGCAGCATATGACTTGGGCAACTTGTTCTGTGAGCTGGCGGCCGACTACTCCATTGGCATGGAGCTGGTAAGCAATATACTGCCTACTGTACAGTTTCCGCAGAGTGCAGCATTTGGAAAACATAGCTGACCTCAACACGGTTCCTGGTTGTGTACTGGCATCTGCAGGACTATGACCTCTATCCAGGTGCGTTGGCCATGACTCTCTGTTGGCACGATGCATTGTAAGCCAGGACCTTGCATTATTTGTGCGTGCATCAAGCCTTCTAAAACCCAGCAGACCACAGTAAGCGCGAACGCATTGTAGCGGCCTACTTGGACAAAGACGGTGAGCAACATGTGGGCTTGATAAGGCACATGTGCAGCTGCCAGAAGTGCCATACTTGCTTAGGAGATAAGCACTGACATCTGCTAGCCAATGCAGGCGAGGTCGATGGTGCTGTGAACCAGTTGGCCGCAGCTTCACATGCGTATGCTCTAGCTAGCCACCTGCTTTGGTCCATCTGGGCCGTCATTCAGGTGGTTGCGGTGCCGTGCATAGCACTCACAATTCATGTGGTTTGTGTGGGTGTCTCAAGTTGTACTCAACAGGCCTTGTTACTTGCTGCAGAGCAAGTTATCTGCAACTGGCTTGGATTACCTACAGTATGCTCAAACTCGATTTCGAGAGTACCAGGCCCGAAAGGTGGATGCGCTTTTGGCATTCAAGAAAGGTAGTCATTCTTTGCTGGCATAAGCAGATAACATACGTGGGAGTGGACGACACGCCAGCCTGACACCTGTGCACAGTTAGGATGGCAGCATGTTCCGTGAGCTGGTTATAGTAAAAAGGTAGCAGCTTCTCACAGATACTGATGCCTCTGGTGCAATGATAGAGCCATGTGAAGGTAAAGGTGCATCTAACGCAGGATGAACGATTTTGTCCTTGCTGTCACAGAGTTCGTGCTGCAAGACATCACACCATCAGCGATTGCAGTTGCAGCTTTGTGCTTATCCATGTAGGCAGCAAGCAAGCAGCGTGCACCTGAAGGTGAGCGTCATTGTCAAGCTGCGCGAGTGACGGCTGCATGTTATGCGCAATTTTCCATGTACGCGCTCATCCTGCTTAATGTTGACAGCTTCGTCAAGGCAGAGTAGTGTCTGTCCAGACGCATAGGTTAATCGTCGGGCATGCATGACTTGCTCAATCACTCAACAGCGTCACTACCAACACACGGGTCATCATGTGTACACCAACATTCACGCGCGTACGCGCAGTTGGTGCTCTCCAGGTACTGATCGAGGTTGAGCATTGCGCAGGACGCCATAACTAACAGCGGCAGTGGCTGTTCTTTGTGAAGGGGAGGGACGTACCTGTTGCCAGTGTGTGCTATCTTCGTCGGGTGACGTAGATAGCATAATTGTCATCAATGACGCCGAGTGTCCCTCTCCTGTTGAGCTACATCCAGAGGTGGGCGGAAAGGTGACATCAAACCAAACGGCAAAACCGTGTAGTGGTGCTGCCAGTGACCCAAAAACAAAGTGTTGAAATGGACGTCAACATTGCAGTGGTGTGCATACGGTCAGATTTTAGCAGTTGGCTTACCTACGATCATAGAAACACAACTGAAAGCTGTCTCAAAGCTCTCCAGCGCTTCCATAGAGATCGCGTTGCAGTCAATGTCCTTGAGCTGTGCCATATATTTATGATGAAAGACAGGACTGCACTTGATGAAAACTGCGTGGGCGTGCTGTGCCTGCGTACCTTACATGGCCATGAGAGCACCTGCTCTGGTGCTATGGCATCGACGATGGGCTCAGCAAATGCGCAGTGCCGGGCGTAAGGTTCCAAAACAGACACTGAACTTGAGGTCAGCATATACCATCAGTGTCACGACTTCTGGCTGCATGCTTAGCGCAGCACACTCACTGTTGATGCCATGTATGTCTTCTAGCCAGAACGAGCTGGAAGACGTGTAGCGCTCCTCATCCGTGAACGGCGCTAAGAGTAACTGCAGCAAACCACAGTCACTTATGTGTGGCTCAGGAGTGGGTTGTGACAACCGCAAAGTTGTAACTGGCATGTACCGTAGCACTTGCTGGCATCATGGCGCCACCCGTCTTGAGCCATCGGTTCCTTGCGACCAAAACACTTGGAAGCATGCACTGCGCATGATGGGTCAATGAACAACCATACGACGTTGTGTGTTGAGAATCGAGAAAAGCAAAAGCACCTCATACAGCAGGCAGTATCCCATCCACTCGCTGATAATACAGTCCACCTGTTCCGGAAGTTCAACATCCTGCGCAAGACACAGGTTTTCAGGTTGAGGCATGGCCCGTGAGGTAATGTGCTACATGCTGCTTACCTCAACGCGACCATGGATGATGGTAATTACGTTGCTCAGGTTGTTGGCTCGGATCACAGCTGAGGCCTGCACTGAGGATGCTGTAGTTGCAGCACAGCAGCTAGCCAAGTCAACAGGACTGAAGGTCTAGCTGCAAAAGCTTAACCGACTTTCACTCAGGTGTGTATCGCATTGTTATGCAAGTGTCAAGAGATTCGACTGCAAACCTGCCTGTTCAGCCAAGCTACTGGCTTCAATGGCATACACTCGCGCAGCTCCTGCATGCGCGGCAAATATGGCCAGGACCCCAGTACCGCACCCCACGTCCAACACCACCTGCATGCGTGCTTATGGGACCGCAGTGATGATGTTGAGAGGCGCTGGAAGTATTTGCTTCCAGCTATTGGCATTTGACAGCCGCAATGGCGGCCAGCATGCAATCACAGTCATACTACTGCACCATGTGCAGTTTCTCCTCAACAGCTGGCAAGCTAACCGCGTGATGGACAGGCAAAGAGTAACGGTTGCCAACAGCCTTTGTGCTGACTTGTAAGCTTAGCTGCTCAGCTTACCTTGCCATGCAGTGGTTGCTGCTCTATCGCTCGCCTATAAGCGTCGGTGCGGCGGAAGTCACTGAGCATCTCTTGGTGTATGGCAAGATCGGCGTAGGAATTAAAGTAAACTTCGTCATTCCTCCCATTCGGAACACAGGCAGCAGGCACCTCCTGCTGCTCCGCCACCACCTCCGCCGCCGGCACGGCTGTCGCCGCCGGCTCCATTTGCTGCACATAGGCACTTCTGCTACTGATCCTGCTAATCTTGACTGAAGCAGGTTCACTGAGCTCAGCAGTGCGTTTGGCGCAGGGCTACTGATCCCGTTTCTCATCAGTAATCCTGTTGTGCACGCAGCTGCGCCGAATGCATGATTTGCTTGCAGAGCTTAGCGACGGGAGCTTGTGCGCGGAGCTGGGCGGTGGCGGTAGAGGGCGTTGTTGATGTTGGCGCCATGGAGGTGCTGGTGGCCTGGCATGCTGCTACTGTGTCATGAAGCTGGCGTTGCGTTTCTTGGCTGAAACGAGGTGAGCCGCTTGGTGTCCAGCTGCCTTCTCGGGTGTTGTGGTTGAGTGTGACGCAGTGAGTGCCAGTGCCATCAGTTGCTGTCGCAGAAGTTGTCAGCCCTTGTGATTGCACGCACCTGTTCTAAGCATAGCCGTCCTTCCAAATATAAGTGAGAACGACTGCCATGGGTGCTGAACGCACATTAGCTTCGTCCAGCTGTGTACTGTTATCGTAACCAGCAGAAAACCGGTCCGTAGCTCAGCCGGTTGACTTGATAAAGGCTGGCTTTAAAGTAGGCTGAGAGGTTTACGGCCCAGTTGTTGCTGGCCAATTCATTGACAGCGCTGGCTTCCACAGTTGAGCTTGCTGCCACAGCTTTGCTCTTGCAGCGTGTGGACAACGTGTACTGCAAGTCTTGACGGCTCCTCTGTTAGGGTAAATTCTGGCAACAAACTGAAGCAGCCTGCTCACTCAGGGCAGTGCTTTTTTCATAAGTTTGGACCTTAAATGCTTGACTAACTCTGCAGCTGGGAAGAAACCGGCAGCTGCAACCAATGGCCAACCGCTTAAAGGCATGGTCCATGCCCAATGCTTTGCGCAACCGGACGGCATTTCCGACTGTCAAGACAGAGCCTGGCGCACATCGTGAACGCACTCATGTGGCAGCCGAGGCAGTGCACGACAACCTTCCAAACCAACAACATGATGGAAGAGAGCCGGAAGAGCCGCTTCCCAGGCAGCCGCCTCCTGCTCACCATGAGGCAGCACGACCCAGTCGACCTAGGCAAGAGCAAAGGCAGGTTGAGGACTTCCCAAAACTCATTGGAATTGCAGGTGTGTGATGGCAACCGCTTGCTGAGGCTCTAAGAGTATAGGTTTAGTAGCTGACACGTTCATCTTGGCTTCCAGAGAAGCTCATGCAAGAACAAAGCCACGCTCGCATAGAGATTCATATGTTGGTAAGATACAGATTGGACTTATGCACTACTTGCTGCATGCGCATGACCATCACCGCCAGCAATTACTACGTTGCTTCGCAGAGAAGAAAGCTGCAGACTGAGCAGGAAGTCAGGCAGGCCCTCGAGCTTCAGCTTGACGACGTTCATCAGCAGCACAACCTGGTCAAAGCAAAGCTTGCGGCTGATGCCAAACGCTGGGCGTCCTTGGAAACGCAGCTGGCATCGACTGGTGCGGTGCTGGATTCGACGTCAACGACCGTCATTGCACTGCAGCAGCAACTTGAGAAAGGTAGTCTCGCAAGCGATGCGAAAGGCCCTGCACTTGGCAAAACTCGCATGGTCAAAGAGTTTTATGTAACTCTTATGGCAATCTCGCATCAGGCGTACTTGATCAAGCATGGTCAATAACGAGCGGTTGTGCCAACAGGAGAGGAACACAAATCCGTTCTTGAAGACACACTTGAAGAACGATTGAATGAGTTTGAGGTGCTCACACATCCAACCCGTGGTTGGTCCCAAGACCACAAGATCATGACCTGATGTGCCTATGCTGCCTTCAGGCACTTAAATTGCGAATGCAAGAACTTGCGGCCTCCAAGGATGGGGCGGATGAGAGGGTTGCTGCATGTAAGTGAGAACTTCATTCTTGCAATCTGCACCAGCATTCGCGACGCAGCACACAACCTTGTGCCCAACTCGATATCCGATATAACAGCTCATAATGCTGCATGTTGCCGAGTTCAGTGACCAGTGAGTGCGAGACGAGACCACCTTGAAAGCTGTACTGTGATGACCGCTGAGTGATGACATGTGCTGCACAGTGCACTTGGAGAATGACAGGCTGACAAATGAGATAGTGGAGCTGCAGCAGCTGATTACGCACTTCAAAGACAGTCTTGAAAAGAGCAACGCCGCAGCAGGTCGGTTGCCCTGCATGTTTAACACGGCGTATAACATTACATGGCGCTTAACATTACATTTGATATGTGTTGAGCGCTTTCGTCCCACAACTCACAACTTTCTTTGGCAGATCGTGCGCTATCCAAGCATTGTGATGCTGAGCAGCTTGTGGCATCAAGAACACGCGATTGTGATGCAGCAAAGGCACAACTTGCTGCCTGTGAAAAGGAGCTACTGGACTCCAACGAGCGGCTGCGCGCTCTTGAACGTGAAAAGGCCGATTTGGTATGGACGTGTATTCAGTACGTCGTTGTGCCCTATGTCTTCGGCTAGCTTATTTTGCATCATCGTTGGCCAGGCCGGCAAGCTCCTAGCATTGGAAAGCGTACATCGCGTACTGCAAACAAGTATGGGTGCAGCATCTTCCGAACTCATCAGCTTGCAAAAGAAGAACTCACAGCTCAGGTCAAAAGTTAGCGAGCTTCAAGACGCCAATGACATAGCAAACAGTGCCAATGCGGCACTACGTGATGAAGTGTCCGCCATGACCGAGAAGTACGAAGCTGAGCGTGGGAAATTGGAGAAGAGCGAGCAGCAAGCTGAACACTTGGAAGACAATATCCATACGCTGAAGACCGACAAGGCAACACTGCAGAAGCAAATTGAAGGTATATTTGTGATTTGTTGATGCCCAGAATGCACGCGGTAAGCATCTGTGTCACGGCACGTGGTGCAGACACCAGAGCGCTTTTCGAGCACGCGCAAACAACGGCGTCTGAAGCAGCAGCGGCAGCCTCCTTGCAGTTGAAGGCGAAGCAAGCTGAAGTGAACAAGTTGGCGGTGAAGGTTGCTGAGGTATGCCGGAGCCAGCTCCGTGTGGCTTTGCTGTTCTGCACAAAAGGCTTGCCCATACTTCTCTGGACAGGCGGAGTTAGAGAAGGAGGCGCTGGAGGAGCATTGCAGGTCAGCTTCGGTTAGCCTCTTGGAGACTCAGGTACGAATGGGTTTACCCCGGGCAAGCATGGTGCGCAAGGTTGCTCGTATTGCAGCGCCAACGTGCTGCTGTTTGCAGGAGAAGGTGTCAGCTGACCTGGAGGTGACAAGGCGCAAGCACGCTGGCGAAGTTGAGTCTCTTGCCGCCGAACTCAAGAAAGCCAAGGCATCACTCCACGAAGCAGGCAATCAACAGCACCGTCTGGAGGCGTCGTCGGCCCAGCTGACTGCTCAGTTACAAGAGCTTCTGAAAGCAAAGTCCATTGCAGACGAGCACGTCAAGGAACTGAGCGAGCGGCTGGAGCAAGTGCAACAACAGCACATTGAGGTTTTTGTCGCCATCCTTAGTGATTGAGCTTGCAGATACAACATGTTAGCCATCAGTGTTGCGCAGGCTACAGCTGCACGTGGGGAAGCCCTCGCTGAGCTGCAGCGTGCCCAGCAGCAGAAGGACGAAAAGGAGACAAGTTTGGTCGCAGAGTACCAGAAAAAGATCATAGCAATTGCAAAGCAGAACGAAAAGGTTTTCAGCTCAGTTTTTGTTTCATGCGTGATGTGCGGTGTTATTGCATCGTTACCAACAACACTGCTCCATGATACTCCAGGAGCTGACACAACTTCGTAAGAAGCTTGAAGCCAACAGTGAGAAGGAAATATTAGCCAAAGAAAAGGTTCGCAGCGTGCCTGCTTGCGTCTTGCATTGTATCCCAATGTGATAGTGTCGCCGTCAGTACCAAGTCCGCCTGCTTCATCTCAATTTCATAATGTGTCGCAAGTGTCAACTTGGCAGAAGCACACTTCTTGCGGACTCCTGAAAGTTGCACACGCATGAGCTTGTTTTGAGGCATTGCAAGCAGGCAGAGAAAGCTCTTAGTGAAGCTCGCGATGCTTTGGGTACGGAGCGCACAAGAGCAGCTAAGCTACAAGATGAGCTTCACACCTTGCACAGTCGTCACGACAACCAGGTCCATGGCTCTCGTGTTTGGTTTGGCACCATGCACTGCAATGCTGCATGTGCCAGTAAGGCAGCGGCAGTTCTTGCAGGTCAATGTATTGAAGAAACAAGTGGAAGAGCTCTCATTGCATGTCAAAGACCTGCAGTCCGAAAAGAGGAGGCTTGTGAAGGACTTGCAAGACAGGCTGAAGCAGGTGAACTGCTGTGAAACAATTGTTTCCTGCACAGCTATTTGGCCCCTTGGAGTTGACCATGTCATGTAGGCACGGAAGGAGTGGCAGGCTGAGCATGCAGCGGCAATGTCGGAATTGACAAAGCTGCACAACCAGAGCATTGCCGACAGGAAGGCAGCTGGCAACAACACCATGCAATCACAGGTCGCTATGTCACGTGCGGATCGGGATTCTCCCCAAGCACGCCATGTTCTGCTAAGTGCCCGCATCCAAGCTTCGTGCAACAGGTAGCACACCTGGAGGAGGAGATCAGCGTTCTCCGCGCAGCGAATCAGATGGACAAGGAAGAATACAAAGTTCAATTAAGGGAGCTCGCTGAAATGCACACTGCTAGGACTGCAGCTCAGGTTGGTCAACTGATTGCCCCTTACAGATGGCATTTGCAAACTGCGCATAACGACAAACTCAGCATAAGCCATCCCTGCAGCAAGCACGAGCCGAAGAACTTCAGCAGCAGTTGGCTGCGGCAAAGCAAGAACATGCTGCGCAGGTCCGTCAGAGCAACCTGATTTGCTGAAAGCCCCCCCCTCACGGAGTGCTGTGGCATAGAAAGCATCCAGCTCCTGAAATTGCCTTGTCTCGCAGGTATCAAGGGCAGAAGAACTGCAACAAAAGCTGGCTGCGGCACAGCAAGATCACGAGCGCATTCTCAACGATGTAGTGTCCAAACACATAACTGCACCGCCTGAGTTGCACGCACGCCAAACAGCCTCGCAGGTGACGCCGTAGACTTAGAGCAACTCACCAAGTTCCAAGCCTCAACAGGTTTTCACATACTTTGTCAAGAGCCCTGCACAATACCCGGAAGTCAGCGCATCTGAAGCGCCGTGCTGACTCTGCATTGATTTGTCTTTTACACATTGCGCATGTTCGTGCAGGCAATCATGGCCGCTGAACATGTCGACATCATGCACAGTCAAGCGGGCACTGAACAGCGCGCAGAAATTGATGTCCTGCAAATTGCTGCAATGTATTCTCAGCAGGCGGAACCAGAAGTCCCATCACCGGCAAGCAAGGTAAGCAGCTCGTGGTCCCTGTATCTGGCTTGTGGTCAGATGTAAAAATTACTTGGTATCAACAAAAGGCTACGCATTACCTTACGAAGTGCGTGTGAACTGGCAGAAACGGAATAGGGAAAAAGTTTCTGTACCTGCAGAAGTATCTGATATCAGTGATGAAGAAGGGGCACAGAAGTTGACATCCACACCGCCACCTGTCCAAGCTACGCGAAGGAATCCGGTATGCAGCTAACGACATCTTCTGCACTGCATTGCTATCAGTGAGTGACCGCCATTTCATTGCTGGCAGCGCCGTAAGCCAACAAGTGCGCGGAACACAACAGCGGTGCCAGCAAAGCGTCGCTTGCTGGAGGTACTGCTCATGAGAAATGTTGCTCAGCGTCACTGATGCAACCGCAAACAAGACTGGCATTTGAGCACGAATGCTCCTTGCTTTATTTGAGTACAAATGCACGTGCCTCGCCCCATGCAGCACTTGACTCGCTATGCGATGCAGGATGATTCGCAAAGGGCAGAGAAGGAGGTCAGCGTCCTGGGTAGGATGGCACCTGCGGTGAAACAATTTAGAGGGCGCCCTCGCACGGAGTCGGTGCGCGTGTGCTAGTAGCATCAATGTTATTGTGTCTAGATTCGATGTTTGCCTTCCACCACTAACCACTGTGTGCAGCGTGAGGTTACCAGCAGCGAGTACCAAGTTGCAGCATCTGATGGCACCAAGACACTGACAAAGAAGAAGACGAGCAGAAAGACCATTACTTACAACATCAAGGTACTCCGATATGTGCTTCAACAGGCAGACAGCTACGCGGTGATCCAACATGAAGGTGCCTGACACAAACCTCTGTTGTCCTACAGGCTTCCCCGGTTGCCAAGCACTCTCCCAAAGGCCAGGTATGCCCCATATTCATCCAAGTGATAACTTTGGCACATAAACTGACCAGTACATCAACCTCAGGCCGGTAAGACACGTCGATCATCACCTACGCGCGAGCTCTTTGGCAGCGGCTCGTTGGACCCATATGCATACTCGCAGGACCAAGCGTAGTGAGCCGCACTTACATACTGTGAGTTTCAGTTTTACGCACAGTCTGTTCACGTTAACAGGCCGCTTCCTTAAATGTCTCTAGTCTGTAGGTAGCTCTTTTTAGGGTGTGCACTGTCAGGTTATTGTGGCAAACAGTCGCTGCTCCGCCTTCTAGTAAGGGTGTCTGGACGCAACTGCAGCAGTAGTAGCAAGCTATTGTGTAGCTTTTCTGAGCCGCTTCACTTCACATTTGTACCATAGTGATGTTCACTTGGTACACATTACCGCAGAGCAACGTCTATGCCATCTTCAGCAGTATCAGATAGCACACGCATGACCTGCGTGTTAGTAACACAACATGCCGGTTGTCACATGCTCTCAGATCGCGTATTGCGAGTTACCACACCCAGACGTAAACACATAAGCCAGTGCCGTCTGATTGGTTACCAGTACCATCAATTAAACAATCGGTGCAAATTACCCGCTGCTGTTTAACAGCTCGCAAAGGTTTCTCCTCATCATTGACTACACTTTAGTACAAGCAAGCCCACGCTTGCACAGCGCATAGCGCACAGCATAGCCTAATGACTTAGGAGCCCCGGGGCGAGTATTGGATGCTCCACCATACATGCTGGCACCAGCACTCTGTCACTGCATGTGCACGCACGCGCATTACTGCTAATGCTACCAGGCTTTATGAATACTCTACGTTAGCTAACCCAAGCATTTGCAGCGTCCAACAACGAGAGTTGCCGTAGTATCTGTGCATGCGGCGTACAATGTTGATGACGAGGTTCCAGCAGTCCACACACGTACATGCAGCTCAACAGGACTCCTTCCTCCCTCTCCGCCACCACCATGTTGTTGCTGTGCACACAGCGACTGCCTGGCTAGTGTGTCATGCTGACGTATGCATGTTTCATGCTTATGACCCCTTGCATGCGGTCTTATCAGCACTCCATCTTTTGTACACCGTGTCCAACCCTGCTCGACCCGAGCAGCCTGACAGCTCTGGTCAGCGTCGCTCAGTGCGCCAGGGCCATGAGCGCTGTCACGCATTGGCTGCCGTTACGTTGCTGCATGCTGCATCGCTGGCAATGATACCGTCATTGGCATGGGCAGACTACTACTCCCCATGCATTCGCTGCTTATTGCCCATCAGCACCACCATCACATTCGACAACTGGCGTGTGGCTATGCAATTGGAACTGCTAGCGTCACATTGTAGCGAGCAGTATCACCAATAAGCGCGCAACTGAATAGCCGTGCTGCTGCATTGCATGCAACAGTTCGCACACATGTCGGAAGTGCACTCTGTAAGGCATAGTTGACTGCAGCGTACAGTTGAAACACTACCAAGTTATCACAACTGTCAACAAGATGCGCGAAACGGTTCTTAGCTGATGAGCTGGCTAAGGTGATACTGACCATAACTAAGTGTTATTAACATATGATTACCGTTGCATGTACTATCATACAATATATACTAAGCGAATGTCCAAGACATACATCATACAACCAAAAGTCACATGTTTTGCGTCCATGAATACGACACAGCACAATCAGCTACTCATATAATTGAAACGATGATACAAGATACCTGTTCAGCATGAGCGACAATATGCCAAGTGGTTAGCGACTACTATTACTTTCAACACATAGGAGCACAAGGTTGCACATGCACATGTGCAAGTCACAATTTCTTTGGTATGCAAGCGTAGCATACAGACAGCTTACGCAGCATGTGCTGGACATAAACAGGTGATATCACATGTGCAGATCAGAACACATGTGCAATGACCTTTTTGTGTCCAGGTTGGTGAGAGCCACTGTCTCAGCATAACGACCAAAACTGAAATGTATACCATTTACAATCAAGCAATGTTCACCCTGTACATGGCTAACTTGTAATTGACATTGAGCAACACCTGCACCGTCACTGTACATATTGTCTGTTGCATTGAATGTACAGCTAGTCCTCCCTCAATCACCTTCACTCGTCCTTATCTTCATAGGGTGTCAGACCCATCTTGGCTGGGCCTTGGATGCACTGACCGTTGCGATCGAACTGTGAACCGTGGCATGGGCAGTCAAAAGTGCCAGCAGCGGGGTTCCACTCAACCAGGCACCTGTACACCACATGTGAGACATCATATAACCAGCAACACTTGGCTCAAAACAAAACACAGGCTACTGGGAGCAGCAAGCTTACTTCAGGTGTGGGCAAATTGCCGAGTACTGTTGGTAAGCGCCTTGCTCATTGCGGTACAGTGCAACCTTGTCAGCACCCTTCTGCACCACCATGCCACTGCCGGGGTTGATAGTCTCCATCTCGAACGACTCTCGCGGGCGCACAACGTTGACAAACCTACCACCCATTGAAAGTCAGTGACAAACGTCCATGTTCATACCATACTAGACATTAGGTATTACAGTAACATACCACCCATCAAGAGTCAGTGACAAAAGTCCATGTTCATACAATATATACAATATATACAATACTAGAGATCAGGTATTACAGTAACATACCCAGCGGTGGTCACTTCAATAGGTGATACTGCTGTCGATGGTGAAGGTGCACTGGGGAAGCGTGTTGGCGAGTACACACTCTCCCATTCGTTGGCTTTGCCAGTGATCAAGTCCGAAAGCAGCATGCCAGCCACAGTACCCATGGTCATGCCCTCACCACTGTCGCCAGTTGCAATCCAGTGCTTGCCGGACACGTCGTTGGGCTCGCGCCCAATGAGGTGCAGCATATCAATCGGCTCGTACAGCTGTCACGTCAAGCAAATATGGAGTAAGGAACTCAACTCGCAGCGTAGACTGCAAGTACACTCGCAGTCCAGACAGTCAGCACAGTACCTGGCCAGACCATCTGTAGAGTTCTTCAGCGCCCTTGGACTTGGGGAAGTACTTCTCTGCATACTCGCGCAGCAAGTCCCAGGATGGAGGATAGTCTTTGCTACCAAGGCCGACCTGATGGTCGGAGCCACCGACGACCAGGACATCATAATCATCGAACGGCTCCAGACGAACGTAATGGTACGGAACATCCGTATCCCACCAGCATGCAGGCCTGCAACAGATGGTGGGTTAGAATGCAAACATGGTTGTTTGGTGTTGTCGCGCATGCCAAGCTGCATACTTGTATGCTTCCTTGGGCAGCTTGAGACCAATGACATAGGACTTGCTCGCATGCTGCCTAGCATGGATCAGAAGGTTGTGGTTGATGGGGGAGTTGGTTGCCATCACCACGTCATCCGCAGTTACATTGTAGCCATCAATAGTGCTAACCTGTACCCACATTACATGAGTCTGACTGCCACAACTCCTCAAAGCAATACTGCAACTGCTGGTCAGCAACTCTCAACAGGTGTTGGTAGTCCAACTGCAGCTATCAAGACCATTATTCAGAAAATGACACTATCAGCATTTGCTATACCTTGCCTCCGTCAATCTCAGCAACCGAGCTCATTTCATACACCTTGACACCATGCTTTGCAGCAGCCTCAGCCAAGCCGCGGATGTACTGCCCAATAACAACGCTACTCATCAGTACAGGCATGTACTGCATAGTGCTGTTCGGTTATCATGACATTTGCACCACAACTGCAGCTTGGTCACTACCTTCAGAGGTTGGAACTGCCCTGACGTAGGAAACTTGATAGCCTTGTGAGCATTGATCCCGCACTCCTCATGAACGTCCACAATCTCGGCATCCTCCCAACCAATGGTCTTCAGGGTCTTGAACTCGTTATCTATCCTCTTTTGAGCGTCAGACTGCAACACAGGACGAGTCAGGCCAACCTCCAGCCTGAAAAGTCAGGCAACTCAGGCAAAACAGACCACGACAGTTAACTGAGCACTTACATCGTCGGAATGCTGATACAGGTAACCAGGGCACCGCAGGAACTCGCACTCAATGCCCTCTTCTTGAGAAGCCTTCAATGACAAGCATACACGTCAAGAACATGTGCACTCACACAAAGCAGACACACTAAAGAAGGTTCTAGATCACCTGCTCGATGAAATCAACTGTCTTCCTGTGGGCCATAGCAACCCGCCTGGCAGTTTCGTTATCAAACTTCTCCTCTATCACGTGGTAGTAGTCATCGTTCCAACCCATCAAGTGCGCTGTGGTGCGACCAGTCTGACCAGCACCTGCAGATGGCAAACCACGCCAGTAAGCACGCAACTTATAGCCTGTAATCTGGAAGTAATGAACACAAGATGATAACACAACGTACCGATCGTTCTGGCCTCAAGAAGCACAACCTTCTTTCCCTTCTTGGCAAGGTTGTAAGCTGTTGACACGCCAGCAATACCGCCACCAATGACGACAACGTCTGTGGTCATGTTCTCCTGCAACTTTGGATAGATGGGCTCCCCGCACAGCTTGCGCTGCTCCCAGACAGTGTCGGCCAACCCGGGGACCTTCCCCTCAGCCATGCCCTCCTGCGTGGGCCTTTCCCTTGAGAAGCGCTCTTGGGTTGCCTGCACATATGCAGCGGCTGGTCAGAGAGGACATTCGCAATGCACCGGTACATCGGTACGGATGAATGGTGTACCTGTCTCTGTGTTTCTGCGCGTGTTGTCAACGAGCGAGCCACTTTGTGTTGTGATAGAATTGGTGCTGCGAGCTTCCTGCCTGTGATACTGGAGGCTGACGATGCCAGCTGCTGCCTTGCAGCTGGCGTCGCCTTGACGCCAGCCATGGGCATGGCAACCACCGCTTGCACCATAGAAGACGCCATTGTCCTGCGACCAACACAGGTTAGTGCACATCTTTGCAAGACCTCCATGCATGCGGAATCAGTTCAAGACTCCTGCACCGATAGCTATGTTGTACAGTAGCACTCCTGCAGGCACTCAGTGCAATGGTGGACATGGCCATGCGAGCACGCACTTTGAAGGACTCCTGACTGAGATGGCGGCAAGCACGCTGAGTGCATTCTACATGCTGGCAGGTACTACCAAAGCGCAGCAAGCAGCAGAGTCAGGGGTCATACCTTGGCGCAAGCCTCTGTCAAGATTAGCAGCTACGCCAACACTTGCGCAGCAGGCGTGTGGGTAGCACGCTGAAATACACTTGGCACTGTGTTGCAAGATGACCAGTTTGGGTATCACCAGACCCTGCGTGGCCATGATATCCTGAGCCGAAAACAGATACATGGATAGAGGGAATGTACGGGGAGGCGTAAGCACACGTGGTTGCACACGTCAACCCGCCCGCCACCGACAACGTCGCCGCCACCGCCGTCACCGCCGAGGGCCGCTGCGGGATCTCTCTGAGCGCTGCCCTTTCGCGGGGAGAGCACCCAATCTCGCAGTGCGCGTCACTCTGTGTCCTTATCACACGTGGCAAAGCTGTCAAGATTATCATGCAGACTGCTGACTCGGACGCCCGGTCGCGGTAAGTTGACTGGAAAGCAGCGCTGATTGCTAAACCGAACCGAGTTCTGCGAAATTAGGGTTTACGTAGGTGGTAGGGGTGGCAGTCCTGGTAGGGGCGGTGGTATGGGCGGCGGCGGCGGTATGGCGGGACGCAGCTTCGGTGGTACTGCCGGGGGCGGCAAGCGTGGCTCCAATAATGGACCAACCTACGTCCGCAGATTACCCAAGTTCCTGCAGGTGCACATCAATGAATGCAACTGTGTGTGCAATGGTGCTGCAACTGCTGTTCCTTTCTGCATTGTCGCATTAATGCAGAAATGCACAAATGAACACCAGTGTTATGCGTGCTTCAGTTAGCTATGTTGGCATGCCATATGCTTGTGACTGCACACGCATTGACATGAAAGCAACGTGTTTCTCTCATTCACATTGTTGCTGGTTTATCATGTATATGTGGCATGCCGCGAGGTTCTGCAAAAGAGTAGCAGATTCTACACCGCAGAAATTTGCTCGCTGCTTTCTACATAGATACCTTCAGCCTTGTGTCAAGCAATGTGATATATGGCTCCGTACTGGTCGTTGCAGCAATACCAGCACATGGTTGAGGGGGGGTCTGCCCGAGCTGATGCAGAACAAGCCTGGACAGGTACAACCCAGTCGTTCAGCACGCATTCGTAGTGCGCATACCAATGCATTGCCACAGGCCCACACGGCTGTGATTTAGTTACACGCATGCTCGTGAACAGGTAACAGTACATGCATTGGCTGATCCAGGCTGTCTTTGTTAGAGTACGCGCAACATGACAAGCTGAACAAGGGTCTGAGCGGGACAGGGGGTGCAGACAGCGACAGTGACGGCGGCGTTGAAGTGCGGTGTTCAAACCTGCATGAATCTTCGTGTTATGCGTTATGTGACAGCCTGGTGTAAGCCTACTGATGCGACAGGAAGGGGATTGTGCGCCGACAATAGTTGACAGCTCCGAGGGTTTGTCCAGCAAAGCAAAATTGAAGTTAAAACAGAAACAAAATGTTGAAGCGACTAACAAAACCGAAGATGCTAAGCAGATGTCCCATGAAGAGCGTGAGGTAAGAGCGCTGCGCTGACATAGGGCATCACCCAAGAATGTCTCCATGCAGTTGAGCGTCCAAGCGCACAAGTACACACCGTGCCGTTGTATGTGCTCTTGTATGTATACAGGCAGACGCGTACAAAGAGCAAGGGAATGTCGCCTTTGCAAACAAGCAATACGAGGTTGCATGCAAGCACTTTACAAAAGCTATCACCATCATGCCCAGGTGGGTTCTTGTGGCCTGCCTTATCCCCACTCACAGACACACACCAGTTCTGGCAGCTGACAGTGTGCTTGTCACACACTACCGGTGGCTAGCATACTACTATGCTGTAGACATAAGCAATGCCTGTTTGGCCCGATTGATTCGGTTGCCTTGCTGACTGCGCCAGCTGATTGGGCATGGTATTGTGCAGCAACCACATCCTGTATAGCAATCGCTCAGCAGCTTATGTCTCACTGCGGCAGTATGATGATGCGCTTAAGGATGCACGCAAGGTTGGCTGACATGGCTTCGCAGTAAGTCAGCTTGTCCTGCGCTGCCTCACTTCAATTGTGACAGTGCAGTGTCACAGGCAGTGGAGCTGAAGCCAGACTGGGCGAAGGGCTACTCCCGTTGCGCTGCTGCCTATTTTGGATTGGGGGAGTATGCAGAGGTTTAGACGGCCATTCTTGTAGCCTACTTGCTTGATTGCACTGGTGCACGACTGCCTGGCATGCATCATACTCATGCACTGTTTCTGCAATGAGCTGTGTTGGTGCATGCACCAACCCCGTGCATGCTTGCAGGCAACTACTACCTATGAACGCGCATTGCGGCTTGAACCCAACAATGACTTGACGAAGGCGGCGTTGCAGCAGGTTTGTGAGGCAGTTTGTACAAATCAGTCATGCCCACCAATGACATGCCGTGACGTTTCAGGCGAAAAATGAGCTTGAGGCTGCAGAGACTGCTGAAAAGGCCAGTGGTAAACATGTTTTCAAGCGCAAGCGGAAAGCAAGCAGTCAAACAGGCCCAGGTCCTCCAGAAAAGGCAGCCGATGGCGATAAGGTACGCTCCATTGTGCAAGCAGCAGCAATGCTTGTTGGGGGTGCTAAACACACTATGCTACGTCACAGATGAGGCCCGCTGCCAAGAAGAAAGGGTTACTCTCATTTGCGGAAGATGAGGTGTGAGCCAATCAGGGAGCCATATGCACCTCATGTACATGTTTTTGTTGAGACGCACATAGATGGATGGTATGTTGGGGCATGCCTACCAGTGTGCATCCTGTGTATACACAAACCCCAGCATCACGTCTCAATGTAGGGAATGTAGGGACCTTTTGTGGCGGTTGAGTGTTTCAGGCAGAGACTAGTTATGCTGCAGCAAGACGAGCCATGAGATTGAACGTTTGTTGAGGATGTTGCTTGGGTGCAGTAGTTGGCTGCACTGTCATTTCCAGTAGTGCCGGTGCTTCTGTGCGCACTCTAGTTTGGTATCTCAGCAACCTTACCTTACCGCAATGGTAGTTTAGGTGTGGTGTCAATCCTGGCGTCAACCTTTAGGAAGCAAAGTACAGTACATCACAACCTTGTCTTGGCGTTGAAAGCTGTCTTCCAGCAGCTGCTTGACGGCCTCTCATATACCTACTACCAGGGCAGGGACATTGCTTGCTGGCAACACCTTGATTTGCGGCTACAATAAGCCTAACCGTCGTCACAACTTTGATGTCTGTGTCGGCTGTAAGGTTTATGAGTAAAGGCGAGCATCATCTGCGCTGGACAGCCAGACAAAAGCAAATGGCCAGTCATTAGCAGACACACCCAGTTAACCCAAGTTTTGATAGTAGCGCAAGTCAGGGACAAGCATGGCAAGCTGGCAATGAAGGTCCTACATTCTGAGAGCTGCTTGCTGTGGCTGCTCAATGGGCTGGCTGATGTGCCCATCAACGCCTCCACGTGTGCGTGACCACATGCAATATACTGGACAAGTAGCGTCGGCTTGCATGCCTGCCTTGTACATTGGCCTGGTCAAACGGGTATATCATCTTATTAACTGTTGGCGAAGCAGATATGCAGGGAGTAAGGACCTTTTGGGCCCCTGTGCTTACGCATTACATCTAACCAGGTGACACGCTAACAAAACAGCCATAGCCCCTGATGTTGCGAACGCAAAACCACACATTAACACATAAAGCTGCCCACTCGATCTCGCGGTATAAGTCGCAGTTCAGAGCCATGCTTCAGAAACACGTTGCCTGATGACACCAGAGTTTAACAGTTGAACGTCACGCAATCATATACTTGCACGCTCCGGACGCAAAATCATAGGATACCTGCACTTTGCTGCGGATTAATACCCACTCCGTCTGAAACAACATCATCGTATCATGACATGCACACCGCCGGGAGTCGCCGTGCACCACCCAACACAACGCACGTACCATTTGTGATGATCGCGCTGGTTTGAGACGGCACCTTGAACTGCATGCACAATGTTGGCACACAGTGCCGTGCCATGTCAGTTGCACTGCGCCATGGTATGGTGATTGTGGTTGTGGTTATAGTAACCACTGCTGTGCTCGGGCAATGCGAACCCCATGAAGCCCATGTGGCGTGAGGTGCATTTCCATGAAAGCTGATTGCAATGCGTGCGACACGTCTGTCTATAAATGCTATACTATGCATGCTACCATGCTATGCTATGCTATGCTATGCTCACCTCTTCAGCAGCAAACTTGAGGACGGCTGTAAACGGAGCCTCCTCTGGCACGCTGAAGCTGCACAGTACCAAGTTACTATTGGTCAGCACTCATATGCGAGCAACGCAGCATACAATTATGTCGCAAGCGCAGGTTGCGCGAGTGGAAGAAATACATACACTCTGTACGGCAGCTTAGGGTCGGACGTCAGCGTCACCTTGAACGTCACTTTAGACCTGAGAGGCGCACACACACAGCTTTCAACTAGTTTACCTACATGCCGCACGCATGTTTACAAAACAACCGCATAGCAATCGACGCTTACATGGCTTACACAGCGCTCAGCCCAGAGCTCCCACCACAACCGGCCGCCGCCACCACCGCCACGACACCACCGCCGCCGCCGCCGCCGCCGCCGCCGCTGCTGCCACGTCGTCACCGCCAGCACGCGACAGCTCCGAGTTCTGTGCAAGGAAGATATCAAAGTTCACTGCGATGTCGGTGACGTTTGAAAACCCTAACTTTTTCCCGCCAAAGCGAGGCCAACGGGCAGTTCGGCTCTGTGAGCTTTGCTGCTGGTGGATGGCGGCGGCGGGTCCAGCGGCGAGAAGGTTGTCGTGAGGGTTACGGCGAGGTGAGGGGTATAAGCAAGTGGCGCAATGTACATCAAGGAGGTATGCCTGGACGGCTTCAAGTCCTACGCGCAGAGGACGGTGATCACGGGGTTCGACCCGTTCTTCAACGCCATCACGGGGCTGAACGGCTCGGGAAAGTCCAACATTTTGGACGCCATCTGCTTCCTTCTTGGCCTGTCCAAGCTTTCTCAGGTAGCAACCCTAAGTCATATAGCTGTGACCTATGACCAGCTCTGTTACCCATTGCAATGAGGTTTGTGTGTGATGAATTGCTGCTAAGAGGAGGTGTGCAATTGGTTCAGCTTGTTAGTCTCTTGAAAGCAAAAATTTGAGAGTATGGCCCACTACAACTAGTCAGCCGAGTTTCTGATTTAGTGTGGTTGATAATGCCGGCATAGTTCTCTTGCTGATTTTGCTGTGTTGTTTTTGCTCTTTAGGTGCGCGCAGCCAACCTGCAGGAGCTTGTGTACAAGCAGGGGCAGGCAGGCATTACGAAGGCCTCAGTTGCAATTACCTTCGACAACAGTGACAAGAACCAGAGTCCAGCTGGCTATGAGGACGTCAAGGAGATCACAGTGACACGCCAAGTATGATAAGTGATGTATTCAAGTAGTGGTCGTATGATTGTGATTGAGTCGCTGATGGTTGTGGGGTTCTAATCAGTAATATCATTGTTAACACCATGCCAATCTAGGTAGTGCTTGGGGGCCGAAACAAGTACCTCATCAATGGGCATCTGGCGCAGCCAAGCATGGTCCAGATGTTGTTCCATTCCGTCCAGCTTAATGTGGACAACCCGCACTTCTTGATCATGCAAGGACGCATCACAAAGGTGCTCAACATGAAGCCCCCGGAGATCTTGTCGATGATTGAGGAGGCCGCAGGCACTAGTATGTACGAAATGAAGCGAGCGGATGCCTTCAAGACCCTGACGAAGAAAGAAGCCAAATTGGTGGAAATTGACAAGGTACAACTTACTGAGTCAATGTCACGCTCGTAATGGACTGCGCGTGAGGTTGCATGCTAACTGTTTGTACTGCTGAACACTGCTACGCACGACTCGTGCATCCCACGGCTTGCAGGTGCTGAATGAAGAGATCACACCATCACTGGGAAAGATGCGCAAGGACTGGGATCGATACCAGCAGTGGCAAGTGAACGAGAAGGACTTGGACGCTCTGAAGAGGTTCTGCCTTGCATACGACTTCCATGTAGCCTCCAACACTCTTGACGGTGCTGCTGGACACGTCTCTGCATTGCAGGTAGTTTGCTTGCAGTAACATGATAGCTGATCCTGAAACTAAGTTCGTCTTGACCAAAGCAGCGTAGTTGCAAGAAACAAGCGCGTTATCATGTCCCAAAAAGAAGTATGTTTTGCTAGACAGAGCTTGCAGAACGATCTGAGTTGGAGAGTAGCTTGCAAGCAAGCATTGAGGCAAAGGAGAAGGAGATCATCGAGTTGACGGAACAGCGCGAGCGGCAGCAAGGGCCTGATATCAAGCGGCTGGCAGCGCAAGTTGAAGAACTATCCAAAGAGCTTGTCAAACAGGTGAGCATCGTTGGCACGCAAACAACATTCAGCATCTCAAACGCTGTAACATGGTCTGCGTGTCTCTCTGATTGCAGACAGCAGCCTGGACGAACAGCAAGGAAACTTATGACAGTGAAGTTGCGGCCAAAGAAAAGGTTAGCTTGTGCACAGTGAGGTCGGCATTCGCATGCTAGCTTGTGTACATGGTTATTCTATCAGTGCCGCTTTCTGCCTGACCTCATTCCTGCTTGTTGTCAGCAAGAAAGCAATGCATGGGAGTTGGAAGCGTCCATATCTGCACAAGAGAATGCCATTGCAGGTAGCGCGAACAATTGCAAGGGCACAAAGGACAGCTACGACCGCTTGCGCGGTCATCTGGACGACCTTAAGGCCGAGTTGCAGGTTTGTGGCAAATGTCAATACACAATCGGTCTCAGCTCAACGTTGAGTTCTCATTTTCTGCCGACCTGCAGGCTGCACAGGCCGGCAGAATGACAGGGGCAGGAGGCAAAAGCCTGGGCGAGCTGCTGGGTGAGGCACATGCTGCTGTCAAAAGCATGGAAACCGAGGCCAAGCAGTGGCGCATCAAGGTGTGGTGTTGTGCTTCTCCCAAGTTGCACTGAACACTCTGCATGGTGCAATAGTTCACTGCGATTCGCCCGTGCAGGGGGACCATGCGGAGAAGGAGTTGGTTCGTAAGCGTGCAGCATTGCGTAAGGCTGGGAAGGAGTCAGCCAGCATGCAAACAGAACTCGAGCAGGCCAATGCTGCTGTGGACATGGCGCGCAAGGCATTGGAGGCAGTGACATACGATTCAGAGCACGTAGCACGACTTCATGCGGTACGTGTTGACTTTCTGTTCAGGTATTGAAGCATAAGTTGCAGCCGCTTGATTGCTGCTTTGGCTTGTACTAGCAGACCCAGGCCACATTGAACCAAGAGTTGCAGAGGTGTCAGCAGCAGTTTGATGCGCAAGCAGCAGAAGTGAGCATGCTGAACTTTTCGTATGCGGATCCCGAGCAAGGTTTTGATCGCCACAGAGTGAAAGGTCTTGTTGCTCGTTTGATGCGAGTGAAGGACCGGGCTGCAAGTACCGCAATCGAGGTTAGTTCCGAAGCAGACATGTAACATCCAGCTGTGCATGCCTGAGATTGGTGCCAGGTACTGTAACGATTTTCGCAAACGGGGCAATGCTGTCGACAGAAAGTGGACAGTTGCTTTCCTCATGACTGTAGCATGCATTTTCTGTTAAGCACATTAGCATAGCATTTGCGTGTGTCCTCATTGATGAATTGCATACCAGGTGACTGCAGGAGGAAAGCTCTACAATGTGGTCGTTGACACAGAGCAAACCGGCAAGTTGCTCCTCAGCAAAGGGCAGCTACGATCAAGAGTCACCATCATCCCACTCAACAAGATTGATGCACGTGTTGTCTCTGATGCCAAGCAAGCCGCTGCGAGACAACTGGTGGGACACATTCTGGTTCTCAGTTTTGTCAGTACCTTCACGTGATACCAGATGGTGTGCTAATTTGTCTTTTACAAATCCCGTAGGGGGGCGCGGAGAAAGCCAGCCTTGCCCTATCTGTGGTGGGTTATGAGAAAGATGTGGCACAGGCAATGGCTTACGTATTTGGCGGGACCTTTGTCTGCAAGGATAGCGCTACAGCAGAGAAGGTACACACAAAGCACCAACGCTTTCAGGCTTCTGGTGGGTCTGCTGCTGAAAACCAAGTATTGCTTGATGCAGGTCGCTTTCAACAAGGATGTGCTGACACCATGCGTAACACTTGAAGGAGACATCTTCAACCCGCAGGGTACACTAACCGGCGGCTCTCGCAGGTAAGGCACTCTATCAGCGTGCATTGCATTTTGGTTGTGCTTTATGTGTGGCAGATCGACATACAGAAAAATAACAACAACAATCACCAAGACACGATGCAGTACTTAATTCACAAACTGTATCATGCAGTCAATCAGCATCCCTGCTTCTCAAGTTGCATGAATTGAACAACCTAGAGGATGACCTTCGCGCAAGAAAGCAGAAGTTGGCCGAGGTGGACACTCAGGTAAGAGAGTACTGCACACCAACTTCAAACCAACAACCACTGACACCGTTGCGTCATGCCAGGTGGCAGCTACTGCAAAGACTGAAGGCGTGTACAAGCAGCTGTTGGCACAGCTTCAACTGAAAGAGCACTCACTGCAGTTGTTGCAGTCACGGCTTGCGCAGAGCGAGTATCAACAGGTACCTGTGGCGAGTCACTCAGCTTGGCATTGAGCCTGTGTATGCTGTGAGCCTGAGTTGAGGTTACTCTGAGCATGGTGTGTTCAACAGTTAATGGATGCAACTGCCAAACTGGAAGACGAGTTGCAATGCGCACAAAAAGCGGGCGAGGCCTCTGAACAGAAAGCCAAGGTATGATGGTGCTCATGTAGTGCATCGTGCATTGCCAGGGGAGTTACTAAACCTTGCCTGTATAAAACTTTGTATTCATGCAGGAGCATGTCCAGGAGGCAGCTGAGATAGAAAAGAGAATATCCAGCTTTGACCAGGACCGCGAGAAGCGCATAACGACCATTCAAAACGAGCTGAAAGGCAGCGATGCCAAGCTGGCTGCTGCGAGTCAAGCTGTGAAGGTATGCTCCATATGTTTGTGCGGACATTCCGCTGTTTAGCTGCTCGAAGCAAACAAGTTGTTACAATGTGCTGAATTGCAATGCTTCCTTGCAGGAAGTTGAGCAAGAGGCCCAGCGGCTGGCTTTGGAACTTGAGGCCCTGCGACAGGAACGAAGCAGCCTTGAAGAAGGCATCTCTGCTGCGGCTTTGCAGATCACGGAGGCGTTAAGAGTGGTGGAACAAAAGGCAGAGAAGGTAGACATGTGCGCTTGCTGATGCTGCTCTGCATATCGTGTTTGTCCCTCTACATAGAGATAATCTGGTAAGTTCGACTGTTTGGTCTGGGTACTGTGTGGCGATCAAGAAGGGTCGGTGCAGGTTAGGGCTGTCAGCCAGCAGTATGATGAAGCCAAGGCACAACTGGAAGAGAAGCGGCAACAAGTCAGGACCTGCGACGAGGAAGTGAACACGCGGGTGAAGGAGCAAAACGAGCTGAGAAAGCAGCTGACTGACAACGGATTGGAGTGCAAAAAGTTAGCACACAAGGCAAGCAGGCACATGCGGCTGCTTGTGAAGTGAGTATAGAGAGCACCTGTTTACCAACATGTGTTGTGTGCAGCTGAAAAAGCTTGAAGCAGACCAGGTGAACGCCTTATCTGTAGCTGAGAAGCTGAAACAAAGTCGTCCATGGCTGCTAGAAGAACGCCACCTCTTTGGCAAAGTTGGAACGGACTACGACTTCAATGCTCAATCGCCCAATGAAGCCAAGTCACGGTTGGAGGCACTGACCAAAGCTCAAGAAGGGTAAGGTCCTGGTCATGCCTGTTCTTAGCGCAGTGACCAACGGGTACATGTTTGGCATAGCCTGTCAAAGCGGGTAAATCGCAAAGCGATGAGCGTGCTGGAGAAGGCTGAAGAGGAGTACCAGCAGCTCCAGAAGAAGAGAGAGATTGTCATGGTGCGTCTCATCTTGTGTGCAGAATAAGTGCCCACATGCCTACACAATCACCGCTAACAAAGCTGCTGCTGTGCTGACAATGTATTGCACGCATCAGAACGACAAGGTAAAAATTCAGGGTGTCATCAGCGAACTCGACGAGAAGAAAAAGGATGTTCTGTTGAACGCTTGGGAGAAAGTGAACAAGTGAGGATTCTGCTGGGTCTTGTTTTAGCTACTACCGTCTGGGCTTACACAGTCACCACAATGTGCAGGGACTTTGGGAACATCTTCTCTACGCTTCTACCTGGAACCACCGCTCGGCTTGAGCCTGAAGAGGGGCACACTTACATGGACGGCCTGCAAGTCAAGGTTCGTTGGTGCATGCTGGTATTGTTTGGTCAGGAACTATGCTTCAAGTTATTGTTTGCGCAGGTTGCTTTTGGAGGTGTGTGGAAAGAGTCTCTATCGGAGATGAGTGGCGGCCAGAAGTCGCTGTTAGCATTGTCGCTTATCCTCGCTCTTCTTCTGTTCAAACCAGCACCTCTGTATATCTTGGACGAGGTAAGATGATGCGCAGATTAGGCCTTTATGAAGCCATGGCTTGTGCATTGTGCATGTTTGTGCTTGACACATTATTTACACATACCATGACATGGGGCTGTGGCAGGTTGACGCTGCTTTGGACCTTAGTCACACGCAGAACATTGGGCGTATGATCAAGACGCACTTTCCGTACTCTCAGGTAGATTGATGTTGAAACAAGCTCCTGTGAGGTTGTGATTGTTGCTGACCTGCTTTGTTGCAGTTTGTTGTGGTGTCGTTGAAGGAGGGCATGTTCAGCAATGCCAACGTGATCTTCCGCACCAAGTTTGTGGAGGGAGTTTCGAAGGTGACAAGAACTGTACCACTTAGCAAGCGCACTGAGAGGCAGCCACAACAAGGGCAGCAGTCGGAAAACAGGTAAGCAGGCTACAGACTTTTGGCCAGTGCCGTGTCGTTTAGTCTTTGTTTGCAAGTGTGTTGATAGTGCTACGTCAAATACAGCAGCTAACTTGTGCGCTGCTCATGATTGTGATACTGCAGGGGTCAGCCAACAATGGTGGCTGCAAGATAGGTAATTCCAGGCTGCCAACTCAACTTGATGCAGCTGCATTGAGGAACTGAAACTCTTAGTCTGTGAGTCCCTTCAGTATACTGTAAGATAGCTCGTCCTCCTAGCTCGTCCCTTAGTAGCAGCAAACCACTGTGCAGCCGGTAGATGCCATCTGCTATTGGCTGCATTTACCGTAAGCTGCTTTGATTGTAACCTAAATCTGATTACTATGCAACGTTAGCAGTGCTGCAGCTTGACTGCCCTCATAAAGCCGGCAGGTTACACTGTACACGTGCGTGATGCTTGTGGGATTGCCATGAAGGCATGAAGGCAGGTAACTTGTTTCTCTTGGCCTTGCGTGACATTGAGAATGAGGTTGATTGCGTCAGATATGGTTAACTTATAAACGCTGTTCTGTTTGTGCTTACAAATAATGTGCATTCTTGCTCCTACAAGGGCCTCTTGGCATTTCCTGTCGCACTGTGAAAGGCGTGCACCATCTTCCCACCCATCTATTTGAAGTTCGTTGAATGACGAGAATGTGGTGCTTGTAAGCTATACCTTGAAACACCAGCAATAAGATGACTGAACGCTGATGCTGCCAGACAACATCTCAAACAGCATCACCATGTCGCGTGCCACAGCACGCTGGATGCGATTCCATGGTTGCCACAAGCATCACCTGAGCTTCTATGCGAACCCAAGCACAACATCAGCAAACCTACGCACTGTGCCACGCCCACAGTGTGAAACAATCACTGACACACCTATGTACACGAAAGCAAAATGCACTAGTTACTTTTTGGTCCTCCTCGAAGCCCTATCTTTGGCAGCTTTCTCCTTGCGCTTTTTGACCGCTTTAGGCACTTTTGTCTTCCTATGTTCACGGCGTTCTGCCTTCACCTCTTTCTTGTGCGCTTTGCGCATGGCCTTCAACTCTTCTTTGCTGTGCAGCCCGCCTGCCTCTGTTCCATTTGCTACGCCGTTCTCATCGCCATCAGAGGCATCAGAGCCATCTGAAGCATTGGAGCTCTCAGAATCGCTCGCCTCATCCCCTGTTACAGACTCGGTGCCGCTCCCTTGTCCAATAGTTCCAACTTCAGTGTCGGTGGCCGCTGTGGCTGCTGCAGAAGAGTTATGGCGGCGCAACTCGGCAACAGGTTCAAGTAGTGCCGGCGTTTCTTGCACGCCCGACAGATCGGGTTTAAGCCCTGTGATGGTCTGGTAGTAGATGCCCTCGCTTTCACCTCCAGCAATCCTCTGCGCATCTTTCTCAAAGTCTGCAACTTGCTCCAGCGTCCTTGGGATGTATGCCTGTGCGAAACAGAATGCGATCAACTGTTTTGCTATGCACACATAATCCTGTAACGGCCATGTTGCTCACCTGCTTGAATACAGCCTCTGCAACACTCTCCTCGTGTGTAGGCTCTGCTGGCCGACTCTCAATCTTTCTTTGCATCTGTCAAGCAAAGCAATGAGCTTGAGCATGCAAGTTGCAAGCGTCTGTTTGTCTGCTTTTTGTAGAGGATTTTCCCACGCCAACAGCCAACCAGGAAGGCCGAAGCTGCATGCCGCACAATCACCAACACCAAGCGGCTCACCATGTCAAGGTATGCATCCAGGTTGTCGTTTGTGATGGTTGGGTCTGTCACAAAGTCGAACAACTCGCGTACCGTCATTGTGCCAACGCCATTTTTCTTGAAGAAGTCCTGAACGACATGTGCAAGTAAGTGCCTACGAACCAGTCAATCCACAATCACAGTCTGGGCTTCTGCTGCAGAGCAAGCGAAGCAGCAAGCTTGAATCAAGTTGAGGGTCACATGACATGCTGAGCCAATGAACATAAGCCACACCGGCTACACACCGTCACATGCTGGCAATCCTCGCGTAAAAACTCCAGCGCGTGTGGATGATCCAGATCAACCGCTTGAGACACGTCAATGAAGTGACAGTGACCCTGTAACGCAGCTCCATCAGCACAAGACTCGATTTCATGTCTGGCCAAGCTATCCAAAACAGCATGCACCAAGTTGAACACTGGTGTTACCAATCAGCAAACGTGAATGCTGCAAAATATCAAGATGCAACCACAAGGCACCTTTTTTTTGGTTGTACCTGGTAGTAAAGGACATTGTACTCGCTGAAGTCGCCATGCACAAGTTTGCAATCCTGGTACATTGTTCGGGCGGCAAGGATGCACTGCGGACATGACACTGTTGTAAGGTGGCGGTCCACAGCATGAGCTTGCATATTGCACCTCCAAACCACAAACCGTAATTACAAACCATGAAGCGTTTTGACAAATGTGTACCTCAACATAGCTCTCCCGCAACTGTGCTGCAGTAAGCTCCGCGTCTTTCAACCTTGGTGCTGCCCAACCACTGTCACCTGCCAGCAACTCACATTGGTCCGAGTAGCACCCTAGCTCGCTAAGCATCGCAACAAGAGCATTCAGCTGCTACGCTGCGCCAATGTAACATGAAGTCTGCCTAACAGTATGTATGCTTACCGACAAAGGTCATGACGAGCACATGCATGCGCAGCAGAACAGGCCTGGGGCTCCTCACACCAGCAGCATTCAACCTGCAACAATGGGCAGCCAGTGGGTAACCCACAAGCTCCTGCCGTGCTACTAACAGCGCAGAGAAAAGGAGCTGGCTTCAACTGCAAGCGGCTGCAGTCACTGTCAGTACCTCATCAGGTTGCGCATCTCCTTCTCAGCCCAAGTCTTCACCATCTTGCGAGGGTTGTGCTTGCTGTAACCATGGCGGAAGCGGAAGTCTCCCTGCACATAGCGGTCACGATCCCTGACCGGACAATTACACCGGTTACAGCTTTCTCAAAACGTTGCACACAATGTAACAGCAATGGTAATTTAAGCTACAACGCAGCGACTCACTTGAACACCAGGATGGACGTCTTGTAAACCTTCACAGCCAGCTCCTCACCGTGGTCAGTGCTTGCGTGATACACGTTGGCCTGTGCAAGTCTGCTTTAAGCGTGAGCGCCTTGAGACAGCTTGTGGCGGCGCAACCACCAAAAGCCAACGAACCTCTTTGCCAGTGGACACGCAGCCATTGATCTCGGTGAAAATGCCCCTGTTGAGCATCTTGAAAAGAACCATGCGTGTTCTGGGATCCAAAACCTGACGGATTGCTTTTCATGAGCATTCATTCAACAACGCAATTGGGAAACACCAGCAGCATATGACACGGCACCTGTTCAACAGTGGCTCGGTCGCTCTTCTCATGCGTCCTCATGCGACCATGCGCTTCCTTGCGACTGCTTTCACGCACCGAAGTGGCAACGCTGTCCGATATGCGCACAGCACCTTGCCTATCAAGAACTTCTTCCTGCAATAGACCAATGACAGCATCACAAGCTGTGCTTGTCAAGTGCTGTCACTGCTAATAGCAACGGCTGCAATGTACTTGCATGCCTGTATGGGGCCAGCATACACCCTGCTGTTGAGCTGCTGCTGGCGATTGCGGTGCGGCTGTAGCGCGCCTGCTGTTCGATTGACACCGCCACCGGCATTCGGTCGCGAGCTGAGACCTGTCTTGAAGCTTGTTGATGTTGCGCTGCCACCACGCGCTACCAGGTCTGAACAAGGAAGAAGATGCATAATTAAATTGGAGGTGCCAAAACCACTCAGTTCCAATGCTATCAACGCCGAGTGCACGTCAATTACAATGCCTACATAACCAGCTTCTCCTCTGGAATGCTACGCACAGTCCGTTGACTGAGCCTGCAAGAACCAAACTCAAATCGTGGCACTCCAACTGGCATCACTGGGTGGAGCATAATAAATGTCCAACATAACATGCGGACACCATCATCACCATCTACCAAACTACTAAACTTCACTGACACATTTGCAAAAGCTGTTTTCACAACATTCTTCATGGCTGTGAGTCTGTCGCTATCAAGCTTCTGCGGTAACGTTAATAGCTCCAGCACCAGTGACTAAAACCTAGGATTGCATGGTGTGTGTAAACGAGTGCAGCACACAACGACGGTGCATATCCAACCGGATTGTCTACAGCGCCAGCTACCTTCGCGAAGGTCCATCCAGTCGAGTGCATCCAGTAGCTCCGCTTCGTCCGTGGCAGCTGCAGCCTGACGAGCCTTCGCCAAGCGCAAGCGCTCCTCCTTGGCCTCAATCACTCTCCTCCTGAACTCCTCATCCGTAACGTCATCATCCGCTACAGCTCCCGAGTCATCCTCGTCGTCATCTTCCGTCTCGTCATCGTCATCCTCCTCCTCCTCCTCCTCTCCCACCAACTCCTCAGAGTCCTCAGCATACCTCGCTGCCAATTCGCTGAACGGCGTCAAAGCCACCTCACCCACAACCTCCCCCATGCTGATACGCTCACACCCAGCCCTCGCTCCGCCGCACTACACCAACACCCCCGCCGCAGCCGCAGCCGCCGCCGCAGCCGCCCAAGGGATCACTGAACATCAAGCTGACTTACCCAGTTCACTAGGTTTGCCGATCTAAAGCTGATACCTGCTGGGACGGCATATAGTGATATTTCAGTCTTCAAGATACAATCACGCGGTTAGATTTTTCCAAGTCTGGACTGTGCCCTTTTCGCCACGCTGTAAGCTTAGCCTACAGCGTGGGCCTAAGATTGACATTGACAAAGTCTTCGATTCAGGGACGGTGAATCAAGGAGTGTGCTTGGAGGTTGCGGTGGCCGTGTGCTGGGCGGCGGCGCCTGTGGCGACGTAGCCGGTGTGGGTCTGGTCGTCTTGCCGCTGTGCAGCGTGATTGGTAAACTCGAAAATTAGTGGCTCGTCCCCTCTCGCCGCAGCGTAGACTCAGTTGGCGGTGAGTCTCTTGTGGGTGTTGGAGTAAGTGCTTGTGGCGGTGTATATGGGAAGTGTTGTGTGGGCAGCGTTTTTGCTTGTAAGCAAAGAGCCTTTGCCTGTCTTGAAGTTTGCCTTCAAATCGGCCTAGGTTTCATTGCTGTTGCTGCGTCATCAGGCTCTCATCTGACACGAGGCCTAGCGCTGGCTTGTGTGACCACGGTAGAATCATCTCTAGCATGGAAGTTGATCACTAACAGAACAACGGGGACTAGTGACGTCCTCTTAGCAGTAGATCAGCAGTCTAGTGTAGGAGCTGTGTGCGGCTTCCCCCAAGGTTGCAAATGGAACGAATGCTCACAACTGCTGAGGAGCTCACTGGTTCACTGATGGTTGACCTGCTGGTCCACCTGTGTTTGGCAGTGCAAGCTCACAGTATTTAACTAACATTCGTCTGTTGCTGTTCAGAAGCGAGACGCAGATGCAGCGCCACCACGTGTGCGCAGTGCTGCTAGTGTTGTTGCTTGCAGGTACGCTGTGCTACGGCTGACCTGTGATATAGCGCTTGCTTACGTGACTCGCCAACCAGGGCTTACATTTGTTATGTGCTGTAACAACACAGGTTTGGCACAAGAGTCCTTCGCTCGCCCGCACATACCCGTGCGCTTGAAGACTTCTTCAGGGTGGGCCAAGAAAGACAGCAGCAAGGGCAGCAAGGACAAGGGTCCATGCGAGAAGCTTGCATGGGCTCTCAAGCCTGTGGTGCAGAGTCTCGCTGTCAAGCTTAGGGACGAGGTCGCAAAGAACTCCGCGAAGATTGCCGATAGCAGAGCGCCCGCCAGGACGAGTCTCGCAAGCCTCAAGTCACAGCTGCACAAGGCGGCGCTGCAAGAGCTCGGGGCGCGCTTCTCGGCTCAAGCTGCTGCGTGTAAAGGCAAGACGGGTGTTGTGATCCTTCGACTGATCAACAAGGCTGAGAAGGAAGTTTTTAGAGCTGCCAAGTCGCAGTCGAAAGGTTCCTTGCGATGACTCGAGCATCAAGCACTTCATTTTGAGGATGAAGGAAATACTGCCTGCTAGTGCTGTCCGCAACATTGTATGAGTCTCTCGTGTCTGATTCCAAGGTATGTGGTACCTGCCTCACACACAGCTCGCATATCCACAATACGATTGACTTGTTCTGAGTTCTGTTTATGCATTGGATGCACAGGTCAAGTCAGTGTTGATGCTCGTGCCATGTACATATGTACGTTTGTAAAGTTATTTGGGTTGATGCGCGTGCCACATTGGTGTACTGTAGTTAGGATGTAGCAGGTGCCATGTCCTTTGGCATCACCTATCGCACTCATCATGATGATCACTGTTGTCTCTATTGCAGAAGTATCGAAAGTGTATCTGCTATGTCACAGCATGTCTCCTTACGTTCACTAGTTATCAAGTGTAGGAGCGACATCCCTTGCTCCCTTGTACAAGTCCTTAAGACACTGGAAGATCTTCTTGTGGTTAGCAGCGACATTCCTCTCCTCTTATGAAGCTACTAGACACACATGCATCATCTCCTGCCGTAAGGCAATGCCATGATTGTGGCACAATTACTGCATTGCATGTTTAATGTGAAGTGTACACAGTTCCGTTTTGCATTGTTTGTACATTGGTTATAAGATTGCATGTGCTTGCATCTTTCACAAACATTCTTTGAGCGTGCCTAGCGCAGCTCTTATGTGATCTATGTGCACGTAGCTTTGCATGTACAAAACGCCTCTTTTGTACATAACTTACAAAGTGCTCAAAGTACAATCCCTGCATCCTATATGTTAAACAAACAGCGGGATTGAGCAAACACATGGCACGCATGGTAAACCACAAGCACATGCGATAGATTTGACGTGGCAAATCAAAGCTCAGAACCATAACATGAGACACTTGCAAAAATCTAGCCGATACTCTAGGCTAGACCCTCAGGCATCATGCAGGGGTACTGAACCAAGATAGCAGCGAGAAGAAGCAACAACCTGCAGAATGCAGGAACATGCTCGATAAACAACTTTGACCGAAGTGTAGGGCACGTTGGAGGAGACTGCAATACAAGCAAACACAGCACATTACTACAATAATAACTTTACAATAATAATGAGAGACAGTGACATAATGACCTGCAAGACATACTTGTAACCACCTAAGCTTACTAGGCTAGGGAAAGGCTAGGGCGTGTGATTGTGCCACCATGACAAGCCAGAGCATCTGCAGGCTTTGTATTAACCGCACTGTCAAACCAGCTAATGCCTAAATCTCCTTCAGCCAATCCCGTGCATTGTTTCTTTACAATATCTTAAGGCACAGCAATGTTTCACTGCGCATTGTAATTGCTGTGAGAACAACGGACGTCAATGCTCACCAAGGCCATATTGTGAGGACCACCACGCATCAGAGTGCGCCAGCAGCAAGCAATAGCAACTCAACAAGTATCCCTATCAACCAAAGCAACTCAGCTGTTGCCTCAAACAGAAAGTCCAAGCATGCAAACAGTGCCGAAGACATTTCCCTAGCCCTGTTACTGAGCCGTCTTTCTAGCCTTCTTGCCGGAGTCCCCAGATCGTTTCCTGCTTTGCTCCAACTGCCGTTTGCGCTCCTTCAACCGCTCGATGTGGTCCCGCTTGATGCTCTTGCCGCGCTGCAAACGCATTGTTGTAAGCATAGCGCCGCAATCTCTTAAGCAACAGTTGCTTGGCTTGATGTCTCATACTCACCTGCATGGCGTCATATAGCTTCTTGGCTTTGCGAGGCATCATGATCTGCGCCAAGGCAGCTTCATCATTGCCAGGTTTGACAGCAGAGGGCAACATGGGCTCTGCTGTTGTAGGCGTGTCCTCCTCCTCCTCATCTGGCTCAGTAACGGGCAGCTCTGCCCCATTCTCCCTCTGCAAGGATGCTGAGAAGGGTACACCAGCTAGCTCTGAGGCAAGGTCTACTATGTACTTGGTTTCCTGCGCTGCGAGCTGCGCAGCAAGCGAAGGTGAGACAACAGCAAATGCATACATCGCACAAGCAGCAATGACTGCAAGTGCACAAGACAGCATCCAATCAGAAAGTAGATGAGCCCACCTCGGCTTGTTGTGCAGCTACAGCAAGCTCTTCAGACTTGTCCATGGCAGCGGTTGCGGTAGCCAAGTTGTCTTCTGCATCTTCGACTGGCACGACTGCACCAGTGACGGCGCCCACGGCTTCTGCACCGGACCTTAGTCTCCTCACGGTTTCCGCATAGTCAGGTGTATATCCCTCGTCTTCATCATTTATGAACGGCGATAGATGCGGTGGAGGCACACTGCAAGGTTGCAGAAAGTCAGCGCAGATATGTGCACCACAAGTGTCATGATAACCATGTTTGTACACTAGCTAAGTGAGGCAAGCATGTGCAACTTGACCATCAGCAACTGCGGGTCAGCATACCAGCCAGGTAGGTATGCATCAACGGGTAGCAGGAACTTCTGGTTAACGCTGTCAAACGCCCACTGTGGTTGCACATACTGTCGCGATAGGTACCGATGACCTTGAGTGGGGCGGTCTACTACCTGTCAATGGCAGGGTTATGACTAACAAGCTGCAGCGGCTTCGCCTCAAACCGCAGCACATTGACAGTGCATACCTGATGTGTGATGGATGTGTCTGATTCATCAAAGGGTGAACCCTCTCCTTGCCAACCAACTGTGCCACCAAAGGCGCGTATGACAAAAAGAAGCGCCTCTCGAGGTACCTGCAACCAGTAGCTAGCCAGTCAGTAGGACTGCTTGTGAACATAACAGCACAGGGTCTATTGCATTGTTGAGCTGAGTACTGGGGTAAAACCCCAGTATTGACACAGTAGTTTGATCAATGATCAACGCCGCGACATAACCATGATACAGCAATCGTGACGCACACGATGACAGACGCAGTCCGCACTGATCAGCTCTATAATGGAATCATCGCCCAGAGGCTCATCCGAAAGATGGTGTATATAGTGTAGCTCATCATCTCAGTGCTTTCAGACACACAAGTTTATTGTCAAACAGTATGCGCCCTGATCAGTCCTATAATTGGAATCAGCGCCGGCAGGCTCATCCGAAAGATGGTGTAAGGATAAGCTCATCGTCTCAGGACATTGTTGCATTGATGTAGCAACCCAGTCATAGTTATCTCAACACCAGAGTGCCATTTCCTACCTCGCGTGCAAGAAAGAAGACCAGCCCACTGAAGAGCAGACAGTTGTCTGCAGTCTCTTGACTGGTGCTAGCCACTGGCGCCTCCTCCCCTTCCTGTGCTGGTCGCTCCGCAGCATCAGATTGAAGCGCGCGATCAACGGCGGCAAGCTTCTCCGTAAGACTTGCCATCCGTTCCTGCGACTCCTGACGCGCTCGCTCGTCCTGTGCTGCGTCAGGCAATGCCTCCGTCGTAGTCTCTTGGTTTGTGATGGCCTCGGGCTTGGCCAGCTGCATCATTACTGCTGACAAGCCTGCCACATGGAGTGCAATTTGTATAGCATGATTTTTGATGCAGATGTCATGACAGCAACTGTGCTGTATAATTCAAAGACATCAAGATAACAACCAAGTTCAGACTCAGATACTTACCAGCAGCAGCCTGCTCCAGCTTCTCGTCAAGCACAGGTGGGTAGGCAACTCCCAGTGAATGATATAACTTGTACATGATGAAACCGAGTAGAACCTGCATGAAAGGTGCTGGTAACTATTTGCATCAAGTGAGACTAAAAGAACAGCAACTGCAATCCAACTCAAGGAACTCGAAGATTGACAGAAGGCATACCTCGTAGAACTCGAGGAACGTCAGCATGACACGATAATCAACGTCATCTGGTAAGTGTTGGCCAAGAGCGTGTGGTGCAATCCAGGTGATTGTCTGTCCCAGAACCTCAGCCTGCACATCAATGCTCAAAATATCAGTACTGTCAAAGCATGCTGCAAATGCAGCGGAAGCACTGACGCGCTGCAAAAACCAACCTGGAAATAGATGCCCTTCACTGAGACAAACACTTTGCGAAGGGCGTGAGTCCTGGTGACATATGCCTGAAACTCCAGCGCCAACCTACAGCAAAACATAGTGAGACAGCGACTCAATCTGACCAATCAACCACAGAACCTGATAGGGTGGCGTCATTTACGCATCACGCGTGGCTACAAACAAGTGCAAGGCAACATGCACGCATAACTTGTCTTGAACAGTATCAAGTTAATTTGGTTGTACCTGCGGGCTGTATGCACCATATCTGCTGGTATATGATGCCTCCGTTCCGCAGGCAACACGGCAAACAGATGCACAAGCGTCAATGGATCATCCATGTCACGCACGGCATCAATGAAAGACGGGTACCTGCAGCAGGCAAAAGGTACAGACTTGCAAAGCATTATACAACAGCAACTAGCTGCAAACGCAGCTACTTAGTCAGGTCATGCTGCTCGATGTGCAACTGCGCCCACGCCAACGGACGGGTACACATTGTGCATATAGTCTACACATGGTCGTACACAGGTGTGCATATTGCACTGTTTACTCAAGCAAGTGGGCACATGCGTAAGCATTAATGGGATTTTTGTCTCCTTGTAGTGTGATTGTGACAATGAATGCAACTGCACCTACCACAGTCGCTGTGAGCTTCATGCATCTGTTGCTGTATACATTATGGCCTTTCAAAGACCGCCATCATGCACACAGCAACAGCTGCAAGGGTGCTACTACCTACCACCTTGCCCTTGTACGATAAGTAAGCGATGCAATATGCAAGATGAAGAACATGGGCATGCACAGCCTGCACGAACAACAGGAGCGTACGCACACAGCGATTTGCACGCAAACGCAACCGACCATGACATACGAACAAGAATGCTTCGTGCTGCATTTGCGACACACCCCACACATGCATGCGCCCACAGGATGCATGCCATTCGCTTCTCCTCAAGCATGCTTAGGATTGCTTACCGCTCCTTCACAAGATGATCCAGTGAAAACGTTGGTCGTCGTGACCGTAACCGCTCTGCAACAGCCCATGCTTCCTTTCCTTCGGCCTTCTTGATTTTGCGATCATACACCTTGAGCTCCCTGATATCGATACAACTCGCATTCAGCAACTCTGCCGCCATCAGCAACTAGTAAAGCTTCCCAAAGTACCAGACAAGCCAGCACACCTGCTTTTCTCCAGGAGAGGCTCATGTGCAAGGAAGTTGATGTCCTTGACATGATAATACGTCTTATGCTGACCATGCACCTTCTTCTTGGGCTCGCGAGGATGTATACCCTTCAATATGCACAACCGTCTACAAAACCACCAGGCATGAGTAACCAGCACAGCTACTACTCTGCTGCTTGCAGGCACAAGCCACAGGCTGTCTGTCAGAAGCCTAACAGGCCTCAGCCCGCGTGCGAGCTAGTACCTAAACTCAGGAAGTTTGATTTGCAGGCGGGTAAGCGCTTGGTTGCGGGTGGTGTACAACGTCGCGTTGCCTTCCTTTCCCTGCCCGCATGCACCGCAATTTAAGCGTCAGTGTCAAGAAACCTCTACCAGAAGCAATGCCTGCAAATTTCCCAAGCGCCCCGCAAAAGCAACAGCGCTTACCCGCAGCTTCTTTCTGCCCATCTTCGCTCAATATACAGCTCAGACACCGATATAAACACAAGAACGCCACACTTGTCAACGAGCAAAGCAACCGCCGCCTGCACAGGTGCTTATAGGACGCCGCCGCCACCGCCGCCGCTGCCGCCGCCAGACTCAGCCGCCCCAAATGTGTGACCGCATTGACGTATGTTACCTGACCGGCTGGCCGCATACATTTCTTATACGAAATCCTAACCCTAACAATCGCATTGCAGCGCCCTGCATGTTAGCACGTTGCCGCTGGTGTTGGCATGCTTGCTGGCAGTGTGCATCTAGGTGTAAGCTTGGAAGAACCTGCGTACAGCTGCAGCGGGGAGTTTACCGGCGTATGTGCAAGGCGCTTGCAAGAGAGACATGCGCAACCCAGCGTCAGATATGCTCCAATGTCCAATGTGGAGCAGGTTGGATGCCTAAACTGCTCACACACAGCAGGAATGCTTCAGAGAAAGTTAACTGTATCTGGGTTGTCGCAGATGAATAGCATATCCATGCAGTTGGGTCCAGGATGCGTGCGACGATCAGTGGCATATCTTCGTTAACCGACCCATATGGTCGCACCTTTGCCTTTGCCTTTGACTGTGCCGTACTATCAATTGCCAGTGATCAAGACTCTGCATGCAATTTACGCCATCTTTTCACACTGTCTACGGTTCACTCTTTAGGTGGCTGAGCTTCTAGATGCTTCTCTATGCACTGCAGCAACAGCCGAAAGGTGTAATGAGCTATTGAACGAGGTGAGTGAATGCTCACTGTTGCAGCTCGCTGCTCATGTTTCAGTGACAACAATCAACTTCAGGCCAAACAGCTGCTAGAACATGCAAAAGCAGCAGCTGATGAAGTGCGAAGCTCAGAACCATCGACGCCAACAACACCAGCGCATGCTGCTTCACCTAAAACGCCATCAAGTGCAAGGGCGGCTGATTCTGAAGAGTACTCCCATGTTGCACCCGAACGCGCACCACCGAGCACTGATGGCGAGTCTCAAGCAAGTACGAAGTCATAGAGCACTCGCAAACTCTCAACCGAGCCATGGCCGCAGAGAAGATGTGGTTGTTCGCGATGGTGTTGCCGTCCTAATCAATGTAGCGCAGGCACAGCAAGCACATCAAAGAGAAGTCATGGGGAGCGCTGGGCCAGATTTGGTGGCTGGGCGCGCACGTGGTCGCGTGCATCCGGCACTCCTGGCACACCCTCACGGTCAGAGCCTGCAGAGAACTCGGTGAGCTTGTGCACCTGTTCTTCGTGGTGCATTCATGTCGAGTAGTAGTGTGACATCAACCAACATGGAAGCCATATGTGTGCAGGCAGTCAAGGCTAGCATTGAAGAACACAGCACGCCACTAAAACAGGAGGCGCGTCTCTGGACTAGTGATGAGCTGTATGCGGCTGTCGTGGCCAATAGCTTGGAAAAGGCAGAGCAGATTCTTAGCAAGGTGGGTGCCAACAGCTGCTTTCATTCAGTTCTGAAGTTGTGCAACATGTTGGTTCTACTGCATAGCAGGCTGCAAGCAGTGCTCTAAGGGAGTCTATCAGCGGATGCGGGCCTGTAGATGTCAGTGGCGCGGCATGCGGTGGTCCTCGTCATAAAGCTGTCGACCTGCTGCATGCGGCATTTGCTGCATCGGCTCAAGGCAAAAAGCAGTTTCTCAGTGGTGAGCTGCAGCTGTCCGTATGGCTGGTAGTGATGACATGCAGCGCTTTGCATCAAGCTCTATTTTTTGCGCCAGGGCTGCTTCACAACCTCTGCAAGGCTCTGCTGGAGGATGTTGGCAGTGACGCTGCTGATTGCTCTTTTCTTGGAGTTGGACTGACGCCCCAGGAAACTAGTATAGGTGTTGCGGAGCATGCACACTATGAGGGCTCTGCTGAGTCACTGAGTCCAGAAACAGCTTCAACGGATGCACCGCTGGCCTATCTTCCAGTGTTCATTCAGTATATCGCCAATGTCGGCGATGTGCTGACATCTCTTGAAGGCATGGACACGTATAACTACTTCCTGCTGCTGTCACAGCGGCCAAGCGATCTGCTCACAGAGCTAGTGTTCGAGTTAGGCAGCCCGGACGCTGCTACGCGCGTGGCTGGACACATGGGGATTGACTTGGTACATAGGGTATTAGCTGCATGTATCACGCCTGTACTGCCTCCCCAAGCAAGGACTGCATTGTTTCCTCCAACCCCGTCAGGGGCGGCTGCTGTTGCGCGGCAGTACTCCCTCACCTTAGACGTTGTTAAGCACTTGGCAACCATTTCCCCGCTTAGAGCTGTACTTGCTTGTGTATTTGGCCTGCTTCACCGCGATGTGGAGGTGCCCACTTCACAGGCAGGCGACAGTGAGGCCAATGCTGAAGCAGACCGCGTGTTCCTGGAGTTTGCACTGGAGCACTCTGAAGAGTAAGTATCGCACTAGGCTTGGCCGTGTACTCTCCCTGCCCTGCCAGCATGCATTGTCTTTATCAGTGTTGCTACTTGCAGTTACCCAGTTTTGAATCGCTGGATCAAGCTTCAGGCGCATATAAGCAACATACAGTTGCTTGCAAAAGCTCCCCTCATTTCCAGTATCACAAATCCAGCATCTATCACAGACTTTCCCAGCGCAGAAAGTCATGCAGACGTGGCATCCGAAGTGGCGCAGTCAATTCAAGTTGACCATGTGCCAGGCGGAGTTGCCTCCAGGCCTGCTGATTTAGATACGGGCAATTCTCCAGCGGCTTGGTATGACCATGTTAGTTTGCAGACTGCAGGTGAACAGCCAGAAAAGACACCCGACTTGTGGGAGGATGAGGTTGTATATGTAGGCGCCGTTGACAGGTACTTGCTGAGTCGCTTGACAGCTGATGGCTCATAGCATGGCTGTCCAGAAGTCAGCTTTACGTCCTGCTGCAGGTTGACAGGAAATGGCCAGCTTGACGATGCCTTAGCCATTGCGGACCGCTGGCTCACCGCTGGTCCGCCAGACTCGCTGCTGGCTTTACTCGTTGAAACTGAATGCAAATTGCAGGATCATCAAGCGGGTATTATGCATCAAGAAATAAATGCGGAGCACAAACCTCTGGGATGGCAGTACTGCCTGCGACTCCGCGACAAAGAGAAAGCCGCTCAGCTTGCTTTGAGGTTCATTAAATCATCACGTCGTGATCAGGTCGTGTCATCTACAACAGGAATCAATACTATGCTGGCAGGTATTATCGGCAATGGGATTGCCAGGCCGCCTTGGATGTACTTCAGAGCTGTTTATCCCAGCTGTTGATGTCTTCACCATGTCACAATAAGGTGAAGATGTGCCAGTGCCTTGCTGATAGCAATGTTTCCCCGTCATTGACTGCATGACACTTGTATGCACTCTGCAGGTCCAGGAACTGTTGTCTCGCCTGCACTTCTGCGCTGATGTCGTAAACACCGGCGCATTAGCTATGCCCTGGCAACAGGTATTGCATGGTGTCTCCATCTGCGTTGGACACTTGTTATGCCGAACGTCCGTCAAAAATGTGGCTGTGATGCTGGATGCATTTTGCAGGTCGACGAACTGTACTTGAAGGACCCAGCCAACCTTGCCCAGCAGCTGGCAGCGGCTGGTGCTTACCAGCTCAGCATTCAACTGGCTCATGAGGCGCCATTACCTGCTGACCAGTGTCGTCCATTCCATGAGGCATACGTTGTAGCCTTGTTCAATGAAACCGATGCAGATAAAGGGGGACCAGTTGCAGCCACTAGTGCACTGGACGCGCTTGGTGAGGAAGCTGTTCGGGTTGCCTTGGCAGCCTTAAGCAAACTTAGCGACCTGCGCTTTAAGTTCCTGCTGGTGAGCCTTCAGGTTACAACAATTGGATTTGTGTTACATATGTGGCTGTTGGCGTGAAGCTCTGCGTGTCCGCAGGTACACTATCTGCTCACTGCACAGCAACATGCCCTTACACAGCAACAGTTGAAGAAGCTCAAACGATTTCGACTTGGCCTCAAGGCCGTGATGTCACTTCCACAATTGTGGCGTGAAAGGTGTGCAGCGCTGCATGCAGCTCCTCCATTGATCTTGGAAAGTCTGCTGATGTGGCAACAGCTCAGTCCTGCGCAGAAGGTAGACATGTAAGACTTTCAAGTTTCAGCATGTGTGGTCGGGCACATCCATTTACGTGTGCATATGCCTGTGTTGCCAGCAAGTCCAGTGGCTGACAGTTGTTCCGTGCAGCTGCTGCAGGATTTCCCAGAGTTGCAAGATGACTCGCTCATCAGCTTGTATGCAGCCAAAGCTCTGTCATTTGAGTATGCTGCGCTGCCCACCAGCGCGGTTCGCAGCTTGTCAGACAACACCATGGCAACTGATGTACAAGAGCTGAGTGACAGCTCTGACGACGCTGATGAGCCATTGATGCTACCTCCAACCGATGCCTGGGAGATTATGTCTAGGACTCATGGAGGTGTTGTCGCTGCATTGGAGGCAGCTGCCGAGCTGGTCTCCGGTGGCTATCCTAGCCCCAGTTCAAGCTGGGGCCCAGCTGTGCGCGCTGAAGGTGCTGTGACCTCAAATGATATTTTGCGCCAGTCATTCAACTATCGTAGTGCTCCAAACACGACCCTGTTCAAGGTATACCACTATGCTATACTATATACTAGCCACCAAACCTCTGTCCCGTGTGTGTTCCTGCGTAACTGCTCTGTCGCCGGCAGGCGTTGCTTGACCTGTGCTCCAGTCGCGCTGTAGCAGCACGTGCAGCTGCAAGTATTTGTGAGTATCTGGCATGGTCGCTGTTATCAACAGATCGCATAGCGGCTTCCGCATCTGATGCTCAGCTGGAGACCGCACTTGACGCAGCGGAGGTCATGCTGCAGGTAGTACTGCTCGCTACTGGACTTGCAGTGGAAGCACGGTTGCCACTTTACGCCTGAAGTTGTCATCTCTTCTGTCTTGCAGGGGCTGGAGTACGCCAAGGAGCAGTACTTGCTAGCCGCAACTGAAACTTTTGGCTCTTCTGTTCATACTGCAGCAGAGGCGACTGCCACTGAGTATCTCTTGTCCAAGTTGCAGCTGGTGCACAAGTTGTTGGGCTCTGGTGTTGCTGTTGCCATTGATGACATTGAGCATGGCGAACAACTGCTAGAGAGGCTTGTGGCTGGCGAGCGGTACAGCTTGGCCATATATGCTTGCAGCAAGTGCGAGGTGAGTGTCAGACGTTTGCGGATGTGAGAGGGGCTTGTCTAATAAATGTGTGTGCAATCAGTGGGATGCGTATCCAGTATGGCGTGCATGGGGCAATTCGCTGCTTGCAACCAGCCAGTTTGCAGCGGCACGTAGCAAATTCCAGCAAGCTATTCGCTTGCGGCCTGGCCATGATGAAACGGTGTTTCAAACAGTGGAGCTGCTTGAAGGACCTCCTCCTCTGCAGTTGTATGCTGTACGCATGCACGCGCAGGTAACTGTGCAACATTGCAAAACCCGGTGCAAAGTCGTGGCAGACTGTTGTCGGCATATAATGTCGAGAATGTGGAGAGTGTTGGTTCGGTTGAGCACATACTGAACAGGTCCATGCTGCAGGCCTTGGACAGAAGCTTCTCCTTCAAGCCGCATGATGCACTGGACGCTGCTGGCTACCTGAGCGTGTTGTGTTTGCCAGGGACTGGGGTGGCAGACAGTGCTTTAGGCACAAACGTCGTGTTTGGTATCTCCACCGACGCGTTCGATCTGCATCAGCTGAAGGAAGCGGCGTACATTGAAGGGTTGCAGTATCTTAAGGACTATGCCCCTGCGCATGTGATGCCATATGTCTTTCGGCATGGACGCTATGCAGCTGGGTGCGAGCTGTTTTTGCCGGGAGACAGTGATGCAAACACCGATACTGTGTTTGGAACAATCGAGGAGCTGTGCCAGTTTTGCATTGGCCATCAAGCAATGCCTGAGTTATTGCAAGCGATTGGGAGATTTTCAGCATCAACAACGGCGCCAGTCATTGAGCGTGTTGGCAAGTACTTGACGCGTCACCAGCATTATCATCTCCTGCACGATCTGCAAATGCTTGTCAATGACAAGGGCGGTGCCGGATTGACATCTGTGCAACTCTTCCTCAACACCAAGGACCTGGTCACGGCGTGTGCCTACCTCACGCGTGCACAGCAACTCTTTGATGATGAGCTCGCTGACAGGTTGCAGCACAGGGCTTCCTCCTCCACAGGCAATCTTACTGATGAGGAGCTCATCGCCTACAGTCGCCGTGCTGGGCTGCAGAAGGAGGTGTTGACCACACTCAACAGCACACCGGCTAAAGTCAGCGTGTTCGGTGATGCAAGGCAGCCACATGTTCACAAGCGGCTATGTGCCATCACACAGCTTCTGCTAGAGAAAAACTTCGACTTGGGCTTTCAGATGATGTACGACTTTGTGTTGCCGCCAGTTGAAGTATACTGTGGTGCCGCTCAAGTGATGGTGAGAAACAAGAACGATCCAGGACTAGCTGTTCTGTTTCGCAACATCCGTGGAACTGTCGGCGACGAAGATCGTGACCAGGTTGGCTGCACAACTGTCGCGCATCCTACCTGCTAACTGCAATGCCTTTAGGTGACCCACCCCCTGTGTCTCGCAGATCTTGCAAGCTGCAATAGACGCTTATCTTGAGTGCAAAGAGCTGCAGAAAGCTGACAAGCTCATTGGGCAGTTGTCGCTTGACACCAACAAAGTTCATGCCTTCCTGGCGTCTGGAAAGCTTAGGCAAGCTTACGAGTTGGCATCAAAGCGGGGGTATGTCGCAGAAGTCAAGGTAACAAAGTTCACATCAGTTCATCTTCTTTGTGGTGTACATATGTCAATCAGGTTACTCACTTGGGCAATCTAGGCTATCTTTGCCGAAGCAACCAACTGCGGACGGTCGCAACAGCAAGTGGCTGACCTATGCGCCAAGTACCTAAAGGCCATCGATTCAAGGAGACGGTGACTTCCTAAGTGCCCATGTCTTGGATGGGCTCAACCGGGGGGGGGGGGGGGGG
>RHPI01002503.1:823123-837598 GCA_009103225.1 Chlorokybus atmophyticus
CCCCCCCTCTCTGCACATACGCGTATATTGTGCCACAGCACGCACAAGTATGCGGCATGTTTGTGCGTCCTTCCTCTGTCCCTCTCTCCCTCTCTCTCTCTCTCTCTCTGCACAATCACAAGGTTGCATGCCTTCAAGGCCAAGTTGGCCCAACACCTTTTCGCAGCACGACTGCCCCAGAACGGTGGTGCACCAACATCAAGGTGTATTTCCCGGAACCGGAGAAGACTTTCAGCGAGTGGAAGAGCTGCAGTCTCCGGAATGCCAATTTGAAAGTGGTATGACATGCTAGTATGCTGGCATTATCTATTTTGGTGGTTGCGTGTGTTGCGTTGGTAGTCATTATATCTTATCTTTCTATCTTATGCAGCTAGAAAAGCTCATCACCAAAGCTGGAGGGTTCGCGCTCATACCTCTGGACGAAATGCCAGATGATTGGCATGATTTTGAATCGAAAGTGGACATTCAGCCTCTGCCCCTTTTAAACTTGGAGGATGGAGGGTCATATGTCATGGCCGGGGCCGGGTATGACAACCGCTTCATCCAGCAGGTGAGAAGTTCGTGTTAAACTTCTCACATATGTCCTTGCATGGCATGTCAACGCGGTGCTTGTATTGTCTGCTTCCACCAAGGTCTTACGTATGTCTGTGCGAAATGGTGCGTTCACTTGCAGGTCCAGACTCATGAGGGCTTCATAAGACGTGAGGCCACCATATAGGAGAACAAAGGCGCGGAACGGGCTGTGGCATTGTTGAAGGATCTCGGGGACCAAGACGCAAGGCGCCTCTGCCAGCGTATGTTTCGTGACTTGGAAGATGAGGTGCGAACATGTAGTTGTCTCGCAATTGGACAAGTTGTAGCGAGCCTAACAATTGCCATTGACATTCAGCTTTTAGAGATTGAAGGTGTAGCCATATCGCGCAACCGCGCGGTGATTGTAGAGGCCAAACATGAAGTTTCGGGCGGCCACGCAAAGAAGTTTGCTCGAAAGATGGCGACTCTAAGGTACTCTGCTGTCTTGTGCATCAGATTACTCAATGTGTGAGGTCACGCGTGTGTTGTTCACTTCCAATCTCACTATCATTGCTGCTTTTATTTTGGAGGTTTGTGAACGACAAGGTCCCCTCTGCACATCACCTCCAAAACAAGGAGCTGCTGGCAGTCCTCTACGCGGATTGCGTCACCGCCAACGTTAACGATCAAAGAGAGCTTACCAAGCTCTGCCGGCAGCATAAGATCAAACTTTTGCTGCCCACAGGGGCGGCCTACGGGACTGGAGACGGGTGTTTCCCATCTCCATATCGGCACAGCACGTCAGTGCCACTTGCCACCCCGACACCCCCTGTGCTGGCGGCAAACCTAGTCGCTGCCAAGAGCTGGACTCGGCTGGCACCGAGCGTCAAGACACCTGATCGTGTTCGCCGGAACACGCCTGCAAGTGCTCCTCGGGCGACAACGATGCCGACAACGCGGGCGCGCTCTCTGCTACAAGGGCGCTGGCGGGAACAAGCTGAGGAAGGCTTGATCTTTCTGCGCCGGTGGTTCCGGAGATGAGAGAGTAACGCCCGTGCACATTGTGCGGGTGTTTCAGGTACGGAAGCGTGGTAGCGTACGCGCAGAATTTGACGGATGCTCTGCGTGCAGGGCAACAGCTGCTCTCTTTGTGTTTTGCATGTGAGTCTTATAATCAATGGTTGTCATGTTATAGACGAGCATAAAAGGCTCAGTAGCACCAACTCGATGCATGTCACGCAGGTTCTGGACGGGTCATGTCACCGTGTCTACGGTGGAAGCATCTGCTTGGAGTCCTTGACGCGCGCGGGCGGGACACCCGCCATGAGTGTGGAGAACTTGCATTGATGAGACATGGCCCGTACATTCTATGACCCTGTTTGTGAGCACTATTACTTGACATTTGTGTCTCTGGCCTTCTATCTCCTGCGCATCTACTTGCATCCCCTCTTGTTCAGGGTGTCCATCTTCTGTTGTTGCCAGCAGCTGTGGGTGCAGGCCTTCACGCAGATCCTTTGCATCAAATTGAAGGCAATGCCAGGCTAGATGTTGCTAGCAGCCTTGAGTACAGCTTACCCAAGGCCGGAAAGGCGTTTTGCAGCACAGCATGGGCGACAAGCTTGCCATCGGACTCCCATGTCCCATTGGTTGTTCATGTTGCTCTGTGCAATGGTGTGTAGCATGTTGGCTTGTTCTCCGTAAATTGCAACAATATCCGCAATGAATTGTACAAACACAGCTCCAGTATGTTGAGGTTGCAAGCAACCGACCAGTCGACACGGTGGTGTTTGAATATTGTCCTTGTGAGTGGGATGACACCTCCAAGTGCTGAACGCTTTTACTCCTGCTGCGCTATGGTGCATGAGGGGGCTGGCTGAGAACCTCCTCCCAACCTTGCGCTGGTGAGATCTTTGCAAAGTACGCCAGGCTTTTGCTCAAACACAGTGCGAACAACGCAATTACACCAGTGCGTATATAGACACACTTCATATATAAAGCGGTGGTCGTCTGCTACTCAAAGCCACATTGCCATCAGGAACAACTGGCATTCTGCCTTTGCCAGCAACACCGTCTGCACCCGAACCAAACATTTCGGCACACATTGAGCGAGGTGATGTCTATAGCGTGGGCAACCAACCATGCACACTTACGAGTAATGACTTGTACTGCACAGGCACCTTGCAAAATTTGCCACAGGACTGCATCATGCCGCAGCATAGCGGCATGCAGCGGCTTTGGTCAGGCACACAAGCAGCGGACAATCGTGCATCTAGTGGTCATCTTCATATGCTAAGCAACAGCGTCAGCGTGTTACCTAGACTGACTGTGTGATGCGTGCTATGCTTAGACGTGCAGCAACACAGTAACACCAACTCCATTGGCTAGCACCAGTAGACTGAAGTACCATTACGTAGATGCTAGGTGCCAACATCGCTGGCAACTGTTGATATTTTGAATCAACTAGAACATTAGGACATGTCTCGCCCAGCAAGCAGCACGTAACGCGCTGTAGAGATTACCTGCTCCGTTGCCTGCCGTTATCTACAACTGGTCTCAACATGCACCCGCCGTTCCCATGCTCCCGCCCCTGCTCTGCTTCTCCATCTCCTTGTGGCACGCACCCGCCGGACCGCACACCAAGTCCACCACACGGAAGCACCTGTTGCCTTCACCATCAAAGAGGACAATGCGCATGGCGTGTAGATGCACCTGCTGGGGCGCTGTCGATGACATTCGCAAGCGTGCGGGCGGCAGCAAGGCGGGTGGTCTTGCACGACAACGCGTTGTCATTCTGTTCTTTGCACAAGCAACTGAAGCATGCCTCTCCGCCAGCTCCAGAAGGCATGCTTAGCAGCACTCCATCACGCGGCCAGCTGGCGCCTATGTGCTAAAACACCCTCAGCAAGGGCTCTCTCCACTTCCCCCATGTGCTCACCACAGGGAGATGAGCATGATGTTGACTTTCGATCACACGCAGCGTGTATGAGGCACGGCTCACCTCCTGCAAGCACGCGTCGGAGGCCTTGTCAAACGTTCTCAAGCGTTTGGTGCTGACAGCGGTGAGACCAGTTTCTTGCAACTCCAGAGACAGCACCCTGTTGAGCTGGGCGTACTTCTCTCACGCTGACTGCTGTCAACATACAATACAATTGATTCCCCTTCCTGTCTTCAGAGGATGACACCGTCTGCCGAACCCAGGAAGCCCTAGGTTCCACGACAAGTCCAGATCCTGCAGGAGCACACCCGCTCACAACATTGGCACAACAGGCACTCCAATACATACTCCTGGGATAGTGTGCGTCACTGACAATGTATGCGGAACTCATTACAGCATACCCCTGAAGAGTTGGCAGCTTGTGTGTGTTTGCTGATCTGAAGTGTGTTGTTGTTGTTGTTGCCAAACCGGCCAACCCCGCAGAGGGGTTGTAATGTACACCTTCTCGTGCTTCTTCTGGTGTGGAAAACTCGCCGACTGTTCCATTGATTACCTTGCTGCTGGCGCGCGCTCTTCCTTTTGGGGACGTTGTGCGTGTACCGCGCTCCCTCCTTTCTGTACCTCCAGAGCTGCCCTAACTGGCAGAGCCTGTTTGGGTCAAAGAAAGAAATGAATGCTGTGTTTATTCACATAAAGGGGGCGGTGCACCTGACCACAGAACGTGACTCTATCCTCAGACTTTGCTGGAGTTGTTGTTTGGTTGCCAACGACTGCTGCCGCAGCCAACGTGAATGCTCCCAGCAGTGCCACACAACGCGTGACTGTACAAGTCTCGCTCGAGGTAGCTTCGAATGTGGGGGGAGCCTGTATGCATCTACGATGTGTATGACACACAAGAACCGCACAGGCGATCGGTGTGGGATCATGGCGACGCTGCTACTCATACGTGTGACATGTGATGACTGCCAACTCATACATTGCCCCTTTTCTCCTTAATTGTAAACCACAGATAGACAAAAACTGCAAAGACACCACCGAGAAACTACATGAACCAAAAGCCAAGAAACACGCACAGAAATGTACTAGGCAAGTTGAACGCCTGCCATGTTATTACCTTTTTCGACACAGGTGTCTGGGCTGCAAAGTAGTCCCTCGCCTTATGGCGACTGAGGTTGCTCGGTTGGGAGTCCACTTAGAGCCCTGGCACACAAGCTAGGCACATGCATGACAAGATGCGCAAGGTGCTGCTTCTCACCAAACGACTCACAACGCTGTGATTCGGTGCAGAAGCGTGCCACTCACCAGCAACTGGCGTGAGCTTGGTCGGTCGACGCATGTCGCCCGTGCAGTGGCAAGCAGGCAAGCATGAGACGCCATGGCTATGATCGCCACGCTAGCAGCAGACACCCCTGCGACTGACTATGCGCAAATTCAGTTAACTACAGCAGGCAGTGTTGACTACAGCGCGCAGCATGCTTGGTCAGCAACGAAGCGCAGGTGTGCTGCATCTAGCATGCCGCCCGAAAACAACGACAACAAGACAACGACGACAGCGCAAAAGCCTGAAAATAGAAGAGAGTCTACCCCGGTAGGTTGTTAGCTGTAAGGGAGCCCCTCGCCGCCACTGCTGCCAACTGTCAATGACACCAGCAGTGCTGTTCTAGCATGCACGAGAAGCCGACTTGCGGCCGTCGCGCCTCAGTAGTGTCTCCTGCCTACCTTCTGCCAACACCCCCCCGTTGTTGGAGCTTCCGGCGCGTAGCGCAGCGTAGCACTGGGCACCAACGGAACGGAAGGCAGATCCACCACCGCCACCGCCACCGAGTACGTCACCGCTGCCTGAGTGGTGCGGGTGGGGGTGGGGGTGGGGGTGGGGGCGTGTGGGGGGTTGTGTGCACGCGCGCAGCAAGTGCCGTAGTGTGCCTGAGTCAGGTTGCAACTTAGCCGCAGGGCCTGCTTGACACGTGCGTTTGCTTTGGGCGCTGCCTCCGCCGGCAAGGCGCTGCCTGCCTACATGTGCGTCAAGCTTGATTTCGCGCTGCTCCGCAAGGTAAACTCCGTCGCTAACTGTCTGTGCTTCAGTGCATGGGTGCTGGTGAATCGGCAACACGTGGTCTATTGCGTGCGTTCAGCTGGGTAGGATGTTGACAGTGACAACCTGCGAAGGCCAAGGCTTTGCCTTCAGCTTGCTTGGGAGGGTGCGCTTTGTGTGTGCAGCAGGCGCCTTGCAGGATTCCACGTTGGTCAGAGGCGCTGTCGCTGACAGCGAAGAACACTCCTTTACCTTATGGCAAGTGCCATAGTTTGTAGGTCCTTGTGGCGAGCTTGCGCTTTACAGCTGACTGCATGCATGCTAGTGACTAGTATTAGCTGCTTGTAAGGGCGCCTGCGTTTGTCGTGCCATCAGTGACTGCGTTTAGGCACGCTCTGGAGTCCTGGAGTAGATGCAGAGTGAATGCAGGCAGTCATGCAATGCAAGCCAAACATAGTGATGTGAACGCCTCACTAGGGTTTGCCTGGCCAAGCCAAGCAAACCCTACTGAGGAGGCCAACGAGCCTGTCTGGTTGTGTGTTGTAGGATTAACGGCACAGGTCACTGCTTGGGCCCAAGCAAATGGCGCTTTGCCTGCTGTTAAAAGCAGCAACGGTGCGTCAGCCACGCGCTTGCTGTATTAAGCATTCCGGCAAGCCTCCAGGGCGCGGCGTGCTGCGTCAACTGCTGGAAGCAACTGACAAATTCATGCTCTTGGGTGTGGGTGAAGACTGCGCATAGCTCTATTGCAACCTGCAGTGTGTTGAGCCCAGCGCTTCATGTAAGGCAAGCTGCCTGGCAGTCAGTGTATGTCTCGCTGACTGTTTCATTTTGCCGGCGCATTGTCTGCATCAATTAGGGCAGCTGCCTGTTGGAGTGTGCTACGTTTGTGAATGCCCGCCTTGAAAGCAGCAGTTCTGCCGGCGATGCTGTGGGCGCCATTGATGACATGCTCACGACATGTGTGCAATTGATCTGCTCACCACCTGTGCTACCCGCAGTTTCAGTCCTATGGGCCTTGAGGTTGAAGAGCCATTCATGATTCTGATGATGACCTCCATAGCGACGCTAGTGAAGATAGCGAAGGTGACCGTCTCGTCTTTTGAATGGTTGACAGCGTTGTGTTGGATGTGTCCGACAACGCCATCTGGCAAAAGGCGTGCCATAGTGCATGTTGCTGAGTTGTTAACTGTAGCGTAAAGCATGCACGCAGCGTAGACGCTCAACAGTGTGTTTTGCATTGCACTGCTTGTCAGGTTACAGAAGCAGCTTCAGCAGCCTCGTGTGCTGCTTCAGCTGCAGCGCGGCATCGGCGATGCCGCGCTGCAGCTGAAGCAGCACACGAGGGCGATGTTGCACGCTGTGCATGGTGGCATCTGGAGCTTAACATCCCAGCCCGCGAGGTGTATCACAGCATAGGCATTACCTTGCGTATACTGATCAGCAAACGCTCTACATCCCAAGTTCAACATTGCAAAGTTGCTCTGTCGACAGGTTGTTTGTCGCATCAGCGCAGCTGCAGACTGTCGCTGAGGCTTTGGAAGTGAATGGAGAACAGCCATTGCGCCTGCATGACTGGCAGCTGAGGTCAAAGCACGCGGAGTGAGTTTCAGTAGCCGTTAAAACGTGCGATGTCATGTAGTGCTGCTTGACTGATGTCAAGGTGCTGGATCCCATAAGGGGCATACTGAGACCTCACACAGTAAAAGCATTCCAGACTGCTACCAGGGAGGAGTCGGAGCAAGTAGCTTATGCTTGTCGGTTGTGGCTGCGGTGAGGCGCATGGCACTTCTAAGTACATACCACAGCTTGTTCGCACCTTTTGCAAAGACTAAAGACTCGAATAAGTCATGAGCGAAACATGGATGACAACTTGGCGAGGTATGTGCTCACTGGCACAGTTACTTCAGACGGCATTGCATGCAACTCGACTCTGTTCTATGCATGTTGCTCGACTGCGTCTCCAACTCTGGGGTTGCCTACCTCCTGCAACTGTTGTGCTTTCGTCCGGTACTCAGGAACATATTTCCCCATCTCTGCATGTTTGTACCAATGAGCATGGCGGCGGCATTTCAACCGTGTGCCATCTGCCTTCAACTGCATGCTATTGCGTCAAGCCGGTTGTATGCATGTGCTGACTCAGTATGCTTGCATGCATCTGAAGAGCTGAGACCCTGCCAACTAATGACACTGGACTCATTGTGTTTTGCTAGTGACGTCTTGCTTGCCAGATGGGTATCAGCTGCCATCAGCAGCTTATTGTAATCTGATCGGGCAGAGATAGACCTGAGCTGTGTCAGAGCTGCAGCAAACGCAATCGACGCTCATGATGTAAGCATCAGTTTGTGAAACCCAAGGCATGACTGTCACACATCGCTGACTACTTACACACGGGCGTGCTTACCTCCAGGGTGGTGCTGTTCGGGCGTTCAACAACGGACAGTCAGCTGCTGCTGCCAGGCATGTTGACACGGATGATTGACAACAAGCAAATCGCCTTATTTGAGGAGATCATGGGCGCTTTGCCTCAGCTTGCGTGCATTTGAGCTTGTGCGAACGACGGCGAGTTGAAGGCTCTTATTGGCTGTGAAATGCCATGCCCAGTGGGTTGTCACAGTCTGCTTGCCGAGGTAGAAAGATGGATACTGATCCATCACGTTCCAGGCATGATCACTTGGCATGGTTGCCAGCATAGTAGCACCACGCGCCTAAAACCATAACTGCATGCGCATATACCCGTATGACATGTTACATAATGCATTCTTGTGAAAAGCGCGCATTTTTTGGGCCCCACCGCCAGGAAAATGCCCTTGTCCCGAGTTTGGTGCTATATCGCACTGCGCGTCATTAAGTTGTGAATTGCTGGTTGCGCGCGGTGCGAAATGACCCTACCTTCGGGGGAGGGGCCTGGCGGTTGGCCTTGCTAAAGGGTAGATTACCAATGGTGTAACAATATTCTGAGCACGCATTACTGTCGCATGCAAAACCTGCTAGTAAGTCATGCCCGCATATACGCGTATGCAGTGTCTTGTAATGCATGTTCACATGCCGCATGGTGTTACTATGGTTGTCAGTGGGAGTTGGTGTTGTGCAGGGTAAGGCTGATGGTGTCACTCAGCGGATGCTCCAACTGGCTGACGAACAGAACAGCAGCAGCTTCGTCGCTGATGATACTCCGTGTCTCTCAACAGTTGGGCCAGGCGTGTGCACATGTGAAAAGGGTCCTCACAAGTCTTGCATCGGAAGCGACGCAACTCTTCAACCTTGTGGCTGGTGTCAGTCGGGAGGCTCAGACAGGTTGTCTTGAGTTAAGGCGGTAGCTGTTAGTAACGCGAATTGCAACGTAACCGACGTCGATCGAGCGAGATTGTTGGGATGAGTGAAGCCGCGCGTCGATGTTGACAGTGCTGGAAGTGTTGATGTTGTATGTTTGTCGTCCGTGTGTGAATGACCGGCAGTTTCAAATTGTCAGTAGCGGTCTTTGTGTCGACGGCGTTAATTGCATGCTGTGCGACGTTTGCCGTTGTGACTGTGTGTAGTTTAATTACTTTTAAAGTTTGGGCGGGCGCTGGTGTGTGGAAGGTACGCTGTCGGGCAGCGTACAGGTCTTGAAGTGGTGACCCAGATGCATCCACCCTGACAGTGAAGGCTGGATGCCAAATGATGGATGATCCCACCGAGATGCTGCTGGCCGCAGGCTCGTGGAACAGCATGTGGTTGGTTGCGCGTGTCGGCTCAGGTGATGCAGCGGTGCTCAGCGGCGTTGTTGACGACAGGTGCGGGAGGCGCAGGCGGAGCAGCAGCTTGGCCGTAGCTGTCATAACCATCTCGATCATCGTAGCAAAGCGCTACGATGAGGGGAGGCGTCAAGGGTTTATAATGTCATTTATTTTTCTTTGGTATCGTGTGACATTCCTCTCGGCGTTAACCCGCGCTCACTCCCGTGTCCCGTGTACGGGAGAGCAAGCCATAGGACTCCGTACCGATTAGATACCTGGCCGCGCAACTCTGCGCGCAGACGACGCGCAGAGCGACCCGCGCGCTCGACCTAATGGACGATAACATCAAGTATGGTCGCCCTTCTCACCCATCCGCATGCAGTGAGATTCGAACCCATATTCCAAGCTCCAATACCAACGTCAAAACCATCGAGGTCATCGCAGCAAAAGCGCTATGATGAGGGGAGGCGTCAAAGGTTTGTGATTTTATTTATTTGTCTTTAATACCGCGTGACAGTAGCGGTGCGGTCACACAACGGTTGCGCTCTCGTAGGATCCTCGTTGCGCGCAACTCCACCTCATCTGCTCGTAAGTATTGAGCTTTTGCGAACTCTGCATTGGTTATGTCCCCTCGGACTTCAGGTGGGTTGGCTGCTTCTGTTTTAGCCGCAGCGGTTGCCAGCGCATCATCTTGCAAGGGTCCAGGCAGGGTTCAACTTGAAATACGGGCGTGCGGGCAGCAGCGAGTGGCAAGGGGACAGTGACAGTGTCTCCCAAGCCAGCAATGCGATGCTGAATAGCTACAGACCTCCATACCTGTTAGGCTTCATGCTCGAGGTATTGGGCGGCGACGCGAAAGGACATTTCATCAGATCAGTAACCTTTTTAATTTCAATGCCTGATAGCACATCTTGGAGTTGAACTTGTTAATAAAGTCATCCAGAGAGGTGGTTCTGGGACGGCCAGAGAAGTATAGCGCGTACGTGTTGCGAAGGGACTGCATGTCGTCAATGTCGTTAACAGCGTCGTGGGCGTGAGGACAATGACGTGGAGTGGACTGACGAGAACTGTGAGCTGATGATGGACAGGGTCCGCTGCTCGAATGCCTCTGATATGATGAGGCTGAGGTTGGTGTCCAGCCGACGAGGTTGTTGGAGCTTTCCTTGGATAGTTCCCTCATGATAGGGCCACCGTAGTTGCGAGCAGGTGGCCTCCTGAAGACTATGTCCTCACTCATGCAGATGCACGATGAGAGAGTGTATGCAGCCTAGAGTGTGTATGCTTTACTAGTAAACCACTCGAACAGCACCTCACACACAGCAATTGATGGTGCGCTATGTGCAAGCAAACAATGCTGTCACCCAGTGCAAACACTCAACACTACTGCAATGGTGCATGCAGCATTGGTGTGCAAGCACTCACTGAAGCAAAGGTGGGTGAAACTGTGAGTCAACAAGCTACTACTAGAGGTAGTGCAGTAACTACAGAAGCTTACTTGAGTAAAAAAAGGTCTATCAACTGTTAAGTGAGGTGAATGAATGCAGCAACAAAGTGATGCCACACTCGGATGGTAACGTTTCACACCGTGCCCGCAATGCAACCAAGACCACACACAATGAGAAGCTATACACACGCTGCAAACGCTGCACTCTCTCGCATGTATGAAGGCTTCTAAGTAACCCGAACGGCTTGCTGTGCCCAGTCGCACCCCTTCACAACTTGTCGTCTCCGAGTCTCGTTCAACACAACACTCGAGCATGCAATAGCAGGCTTCACGCTTCACAACTCAAAGCTCTATTACACTTTCTCAAGTCTACTCTTACGTACTCACTCACGGTTTCATCAAGTATATAAGCAAGCGGTTTGCCTACTCATACTACCGTATGAACACATGTGAGCCATCAGTTCAGCAAGCTTAACCGGTTTAATCACGGCTATTCCTTAGCTGTTCACTATTGAACTGTTTAGTCTAAAGCGAGTCTGTTCACGGGCAGCGTGGTAGACTCGCAACGGATCAGCTATAATCGAGGGACCTTCTGGTCGGAAGTTCCAAGGCTTAAGCTGGATCGCGGGGTCGTAAGGTCGTGACTTCTAATGGATTGCTAGGAAGACAGATGATAGGGTCGGCACCCCAACGTATCAGCTACGCGAGGCACCTATGAGGCCTGTCTCGAGACTGAGCAGTGGTCATTAAGGACGGATGCCAGTAGCACGGGAGATCAGGACAGGGGTTGAAGGGAACTGTGATGCCGGTAGCTAGGGACGCGGGCTGGATGTAGGCATCCTCGAGGAGAATGAGCCCTTCTGGATGGTAATCATGACAATGTCATCTCGTGCGGCACAAGCCATGTCCACATGTGTTTACTACTTAAGGTTATAAAAATAATCTGTATACAATGATAACGGTTGTGCTCGCATAAGGGCGCACACCCCCACACCCACGCATCCCAACCCACCACCACCCATTGGGTATATGAAGGTACTAATAATTTTTACCTTCATCCTGTTGTTGACTTAATGCCGCATATGCATTATGTCGTGTTGCCAAACAATTAAATGGCGGCGGCGTGAGGGTGTAGCACAGTACTACACGCCACACATTGCCCAGCACAATGCTGCCGTCACCGCCCTATATTGTTAAACGCACTCACCCCTCCACGTCACAGATCAAGCCCACGTGAAGGTGCACGCATTCGGCTACATGACGACATCGGGCTATTACGGGCGTGCGGATTCAGATACTGATGCAGGACACGTCGTCCCTTTTAAAGCTGAGCAACGACAACGAGTTAACCAAAGCTAGCATACTTGACTTCAAAGCGCTGAAAACATGGCTGAGACGAACACTCGGGACGCTCCGTGGGATGTCATTTACAAGTTGATCGCGCCGATCGACGCGACCCGCACACCAAAGGCATAGGGTCTTCGCACGATTTGGAAGAACAAGGCACTTGGCTGCATGATTTGTTGTCTATATGCAGGAAGCAATGGTGCCGATTGCCACCACTGTACAACACTTGGTTGCTGTCATCACCCGAGGCGAATATATATATATATATCTATATATCCATATATATATATAGACTACGATATGTATATATATATATATATATAAATATATATATATATATATATCGTAGTCTAGATTCGTTGATGTGGATGCCATATGTACTGATGACCTCCTCCACACGGGTGACATCTGGGAAGAGTCAAGCGTATATGCTGTTGCTGCACAGTTTGAAGTGCATATTGATGACCATACAGAGGTTGCGGCATTCTTTAAGGAACAAAAGCCGATAACACCCGCCGCCAACACCAACACAACGAACGGCTGCTCGCTGTCGGTGCACTGGGTTCTCAACAACAGCACTCAGCAGTCATGCTCATGATTACTGGCACCACCACAGCTAATCACCGCCCGCATGCTGTACACAATGCAGATCACAATGTCCATACAATGCCGCCGTCTATCATACGTGCTGAAGCAGCACGTATGATAGACGACACGCTGTATGTGGTTGCTGCGCCTGCAAGTCTGGTGATCAGCTAATTCAGTTTAGATACGGAATTCACAGCGGCAGCACAGACGAAGTCCCGCTCATCGCGTTAAGAACCAGCGTGTCTCCTAAGGGCACAAACTGGCCGGTGATGACCTGCAGGTATTGACCAGTTTCAACATCAATACACTACATATCGTAACGTGCCAGCGTGCGACAACGGAACAGAGGAAAGCAACTAGACAGGTGGCCACCTTGATGGCTTCTTGTGCAGCAATGCCCCCGATGATGGCCGCAACAGGATGCAACTCCGATGCGCCGAAACGGCATATCTCCGCCGTCACATCCTCAGACACAGCTGCAGGTCCGGACACTCCGCACTCAGAGAGCAGTGTGTTTGCGACGGCTTTGAGCTTCCTCACGTCATCCTCGACCTCCCTAACAGTGCTGAAATCAGTGATACATTCTGCAATGTGTGAGCTTGCATAATGCTTATTGACGTACGCATCAAAGATGCCAGGGAAGCGGTTGTTCTGTTCTTGAAACCGATCGACGGCCCGCAGTAGTACGTAGATGGAGGCATTACTGCAAACAAGTACGTCAGCAGAGACAAAGAAACTGCAACAGAGAAATACGTTTAGTGCAATTAACCTTGCGTGCAGGCACGCAATGGAAAGCAAGAGCCCATGTGATAGCCGGATACACGTTATGCTTGCCAGACAACACGCTCACACTGTTATGAGTCGCGATTGTAGGCGAGAAACAAAACAATGATTACAACGACGACACTGATGCAACACAGCATGCAGGGAGTTCTATATTGCCACCCACCTTGCAGTGTTCTCAGCCTGCAACATGTTCTGTAGCTCAGCACTGCGGCAGGTGTTGGAATGGTACTCCTCTTCTAGGGTACGATACCGCAGCACCTGCCAAAAGCAGTCCGTAGATTACCCACAGCATGCACTTTGCCACAAGTTCAAGGCTATGCGAGTACTGGGAAGCATACGCTCAGGTAGCGAGCATTTTTGCAGAAGAGCTTGATCTGCGATTGCGTGATGGAGGATGGGGCCCTTCCTGCTCGACTAAGCAGTGCCTTCACGCGCTGTGCAATGGCTGCCATATCAGATGCGGCCTTTGCCTGATAAATCTTTTGCAGCGCGAGGTAATAACTGGAGGAAAACGCTGTGTCAACAGCCACAACATATGAGTAAACGCGCACATGTTGGGGGTGACACCTCCATAACGCTTACTCTGTCATAGAATGCATGTCAGGTATTGAACCGTCAAGAGGCATCTCTCCCTGGCCTTCTTCCTGCACAAAGGCCTGAACGCATTGCAGCAACAAGTGTTGGTATCAACATGACAGTCAGTTAACAAAAATGGACTCAGATGCAGCCAACCTTCAGTGCCGCCATCATGATCCAGAAGTCACTGGTGTCGGGACCAGAGTCCGGGCACAAGTCAAACACCTTCTTCAAGTCGCTTCCTAGGGCAGGCAAGTGTTATTGATGGCAACTGATGACGGTGGTACTCTCTTACAGACATGTGGTACATGTTTGGCGACAGCCGTTACTATTAATATCATGACAGTGCACGCATGCGACCATGTCATGCACTTGAGTGACAGACATGGAGGTGCAGCTGACCTATTCTTGGAGGCGCCCAAGCCTTGAATGCGTTGGTCAATGCTTCCTTGAGGTTTTCTTGGTCGGGAGTTCGTTCCATGGCTTTGATGGACTCCTAAATTCGTGTAGTGGCTTGTTTCACATCAACCTCTTC
>RHPI01002503.1:837966-876216 GCA_009103225.1 Chlorokybus atmophyticus
CACACACCCCACCACACACACACAACAGCAGCCAACATAACACAAACCACTATCACTGACCTTGAATGCGTTGCGCTGCTTTGATGTTGCCGGCAAGTCGCCATCGTGTTCCGCTTTCCACTGCTGCACGGCCTTCAATAACAGCACCGCATACGGCACATGATAGTAGTGGTGGGTGTCTAGAACGTTCAGGTCAATGCTGTTCACATGCCTGTAAACAGCCGAAACTAAGGGTGAGAGACTACACAAGTGCTGCACACGGTTGTAAGCACCCGCTTCACGTACTTACTGTAGCAACTCCGGCCACGGCGCGTGCAAGCGCAAATCGTCAACCGCATTGTCAGGCTTGGCTTCAATGACGCAATGCTCCTGTGCTCAATGTATGCATCAGAACGCAGAAATAACAACATGACACAAACACCAATGTGGTGAGATTGCACACCTTACCTTGGTGCTGATCCGCACGAGACCAGTGAGGCCATAGGAACGCGCGATCAACAATGGTATGCCCACAGTTCTGCAGAGCCTATCCAACTTGAGCAGGACCTTCTCACACAGCTGCAAGGCACACAGTAACAGTGTGAGTGCTTGGTTGCTTTACAGCCAGTCTACAATCAAGCAATCTACGTCAAGCTATGGTATCACCTGTGTGGCGATGACAAGGGTGAATTCCTCGAAGAAGGCAGGATTGGAGTCTATGAGGCTTTCGGGTGATGCCTCAACAAAGCGTCCCGCCACAGACTCGTTCAGCTCTTGCAAAAGCGATGAGACGCACTTCGCTCTGAAATCACCGAGATTGTCCAAGCTGACTGCAACACGTGATGTTGGTATCATGCGCATGATCGTTGCATGTGCCAAGCATGGTGGTCCTCACGCACCAAAGAAATTGTTGCCAAAGTCTGCAGCCTCCACCTTGGCCTCGTCCACGACAGTGAAAGAGGCGATGCCTCCCAGAACAAGGTTTTTCAACGCCTCCGATCCTGTCGGCCCCGCGTTCAGCAAACAGACTTTTGCGGACTCAAGCCTGGCCTGCCCATGCTCTCCCCATATCCTGCCCCCAGCATGTAATGGAATCACAATCGCGAGCAATGCCAGTCACAAGTAAACCAAAATGCTACTGGACAACGACAGCAGGTAAACTCGCAACACAGTAATGGAGTGTGGCTGTACCTGCAGGACACAACAGCAGCAGGAGACACGCACAAAGTCATTGTGCATGACTTGTTTGTCCGGACATCATGCGCCTTAACGACTATCCTGTACGACTTACACAAGAAACACTATACTACTCAGATGAGCAGCTACACCAGATCAACTGAGGTGTCATGATCACCACACATGGCACGCTGCGCTTGCACCATGCTTACAGCCAGAGCACTGCCTGTCCTTGCATTTGTCGCAGATTGGTGCTTGGTTTAGTTGCTGACTAGGAGCTATCAACCACTCCTGCTTACTTGTACGTGGACAACATGTTTGGACAGCAACAAACTAGCATGCACTTGAAGCGACAGAACCAAAGCACTGAGACGGAGACTGGTGCTTTACAGAAGAAGTTTACAGCGCAAAGCAAGCAAATAGTCATGAGTTGATGGCAGCATGCTGCCTACAGAACGCTACACTGCTGTAGTGCTGCCATGCAGTTGCACAGCAGCAGCGCGCTCATGCTTGCTGGTCCGTGTGCGCCTCTGTGAGTGCAAGCTTACCGCAGCTGCCGGTCATACTTCTGCACCTTGGGCGCTGCCGCCACCATGACGCCGCCGACCTCTACAACCAAAAAGACACCACCGACCACTACCACCTCCCCAACCACCGCAACCACAACAACAACAACGACAACGTTGACTTGCTCACAGCTTGCACCTACTTTGTCGTCGTGAGCGGCGGAGGCGGAGGCGGAGGCGGAGGCGGCGGAGGAGTCGGGGGAAGTAGAAGGCCTAGAGTCCGCTGGCGTTCAGGGCCGTCGCCGCCGCCGCAGCTGCCCGACTGTCATTGCTTGCGCCTCGCCGCAGTAGTTGGCCCGTTGAGCTGAGAGCGTTGTCCTCCATGGCGGGCGGGGCAGCTGTTGCGGACAGGCCGGCGGAGGCCATGCTTGCTGGTAAGACTTCAGCACATATACGCATTGAGTCCAAACCATTGTGCACGTGGTTAGGCTAATTGTAGAATCAGTTTGTTGCAATGCACCGGTGGTTCGCACCGGTTTGAGCAGCGGTACTTTGTGACACTTACAAGCTTATGGCAAGCAATCCCTTGGAAAGTTAATGGGTTGCATGTGCTTATATTCGCAAAAACCGCACTCACCAATGCAAGCATATATGATTGCACCCGCCACACAAGCTTTTGCAAAGCAGGGAGCAAGGTGACTTGTAGAACTCACAGCTGTTGTATGATGGTACAGAGCCCAAGTCCTCTACGGCACGCAAGCTGTCGGATCTGAAAGCGCCTGTGCCCAGCGACATCGACATCGCGCAGAGCGTGGCACCCCTCCGCATTGCGGACATCGCTGCTGCTTCCGGCCTGCTGCCGGAGGAGCTCGACCTGTATGGCAACTTCAAGGCCAAGGTTGGACACTGGTGATGGTTGTTCTAAAACTTCCGTAACACAATGCATGCATTCTGCATGCTGTAACTCCTACTTGCTCGCGTTTACATGGCGTGTTGGTAGTTGCAGTGCATCAACGGTCATGCTTGTTCTGATCATCCTCAAAGCATGGGGATCACAGTGAATGCGTGTGATGGGCCTGACGACTGTTCACTCTTTGCAGGTGCACTTGTCTGTGCGTGAAAGGTTAGCAACTCAACCCAATGGATATTATGTTGTCGTAGCAGGTACGGGCACCAGCACCAGATAGCACACACAGCTTGCCTAGAACTTGTAGACACAAGTGCAGACGCATGCACGCATATGGGTTAACTCTTGTCAGCCATGATGGCATGACACCTGCAGTCTCAACTACACATGGTATAAGCTGATGCAGTATGACCTCGCGCGACAGGTGTGACACCCACTCCCCTGGGTGAAGGCAAGAGCACAACAACAGTCGGCCTCTGTCAGGCTCTTGGTGCACACTTGAATCGCAAGGTATGCAGTCAGTTGTGAGGCATTGAAGCATACACAGTGAAAAAAAGGCATTGTTGACAACTGAGGCATCTCCCTGCAGGTTGTCACTTGCATCCGACAGCCCAGTCAAGGCCCAACATTCGGCATCAAGGTGGGCATCTCGTGTGTGAAATAGACAACTGTTGACAGTGGCAATGCTTTTTGTTTGTTGGCTGGCTATGCATATGAACCCAATAACCATAACGACTGTCTTGATTGTACCGTAAAGATTATTGCACTGACACATCTCTGTTTGTCATCCAGGGTGGTGCTGCTGGAGGAGGTTACAGCCAGGTGTGCAATTGATACAGCATGCAAAGGACTGTTTGTTATTGGGATTGTTTGCTCTTTCAGCAACTCTCGGGGGCGTGCGGTAGGTCAGGTCATCCCAATGGAGGAGATGAACCTGCACATGACGGGCGATATCCACGCCATCACTGCCGCGAACAACCTTTTGGCGGCAGCCATTGATGCGCGAATGTTCCATGAGGCCACGCAGAAAGACGAGGCCCTCTACAACCGCCTTGTCCCGGCCGGCAAGGACAAACGACGGCGCTTCGCACCTGTCATGCTCAAGCGGCTGCAAAAGCTCCGCATCTCAAAGACCGACCCTGACGAGCTCACTCCAGAAGGCTAGTCACGCGTGTCCCACCTTCAATGCAATGTTGTTGGTTTGATGTACATTGCATTGTGGTGCGTAGACCTGCATGTGTGCACCTGTGCCTATACCGCACACACCTGCAGCTTGAATTAACCTACACTGCACAGATTCTGTGCTTGATGGTTGTGTTGATGCAGAGCGTGCCTCCTTTGCGCGGCTTGACATCGACCCAGCCACCATCACGTGGCGCCGTGTGCTGGACACGAATGATCGCTTCCTGCGCATGATCACAGTCGGGCGCGGTCCCCAGGAGAAAGGACATGAGCGCGAGACCGGCTTTGACATCGCTGTCTCAAGCGAAATCATGGCTGTCCTGGCCCTCGCGACCTCCCTGGCGGACATGAGGGAACGCCTTGGTAAGCAATCTGTTTTGCTGCCTGCATGCGCTGACTCCACGGACTTGTCATGGAGTTGGATGCGAAAGATGGGGCTTTGTTCCCGTGGGTTACATGGTTCCATCATGTAGTGTGTTTGTTGGTGAAACAACACTTGCCAATCCCCCCCCNACTGGTTTGGAGCTTAGAATAGCCTTGGTCTTCGCACCAGTTAGGTTTGGGCTACATGTACTATATAAGTATGCTTGCACTTCCTTATTGAGCTTGTTGCTGCGTTTTACATTTGTGTTCACGTGTGTTTCACACTTAGTCCTAGCTTTACACATAGTAGTGCTTCAAGTCTAAGTGTGTGAGTGCTTGAGTCCGCATTTCTCAAGCCTTATCTACTTAGATTGTTAACACACGCTCTGTTGGTCGTAAGATTGAACTCAAGCAAGCATTCAACAGCATGAGGAAGCTGAGTTTAGAAACAGATACAGAGTATATAGGACGTGCACAACAGCTCAGGAATGATTTGACCTTTATAGGAGAGACTGTCTCAGAGGATGATCTGTGTCTGGATGTGCTGTCCGGGTTGCCCAGAGAGTATGAAGTTGTGGTCATCACGCTGGAAGGAAGGAGTGCATCATCAAGGTTGAAACTGAGTGAGATTGCCTGTGCTGCTGAAGACAGAGTTTAAAATCAGGAACAACCCCCCCCCCTCTACATGCTCTTTTGGGTGCTTTCAACCAGGCAACATGGTGGTAGCTAGCAGCCGTAGTGGAGCACCTGTAACGGCGGATGACATTGGAGTGGGCGGTGCGCTGACTGTCCTCATGAAGGATGCCATCATGCCCACCCTGATGCAGGTAAGTGAGACAGCTTCCTGTGTCTTGACTGTGGTGCCACCTGCCTTGTAAACTTGATGTCCACTGTGATGCAGACCCTTGAGGGCACACCCGTGCTGGTTCATGCGGGACCCTTCGCCAACATAGCGCATGGAAACTCGTCCATTGTTGCGGACCAGATTGCACTGAAGCTCGTCGGCTATGATGGCCTTGTCATCACAGAGGCAGGGTAATAATGCCATTCCAGTATGCATGCATGTCATCACAAGCGCATGTATGCGCTCTAAACACTGCAACTTGCCTTTATTGCAGCTTCGGGTCTGATATTGGAATGGAGAAGTTCATGAACATCAAGTGCCGCGCAAGCGGCCTGGTTCCGGACTGTGCTGTAGTGGTTGCTACAGTGCGAGCACTCAAGATGCATGGTGGTGGACCCGCTGTTGTAGCTGGCAGGTAACCGCTGCGGTAGAAGTGCGTTACAGTGACAGCAGACCACGTTTGATGTCACATGTTCTGCTTTGTGTACTTGGACAATCGACACGTTTGTGCGCTGTGATGTCGCAACATCATGCAATCACGCATTGCAGCCATGAAACTGGTGCGCACGCCATGTAAGAGTATGAGTGTATGCAGCTGCACCCAGCCTAATGCTATTTTGCCTTTAGGCCCCTTGACCAGGAGTACACCAAAGAGAACATAGAGCTCGTCCGCGGTGGCTGCGCCAATCTTGCCAAGCATGTGCGCAATGCCAGGCGGTACGGCGTGGCCGTAGTTGTCGCTATCAACAAATTTGCTTCTGATGCCGATGCTGAGCTCGAGGTGAGAAAACTTGTAGCAAGATTGGTGCAAGTGGCTTGAGTTATGACACCACTTGAGCCTTGCGTGATGTATGCGTTCAGGTCGTCAGGCAGGAAGCTCTGGCAGCAGGAGCAGATGATGCGGTCATCTGTGAGCACCATGCCAAGGGTGGAGCAGGCGCGGTAATATGTGTTTGTGTGACTCGTGAGAGCGCACAAAGTTATGCACAAGCACATGCCTGCATACCCGGACTCGTGCGTGCGGCTGCATGCTGGATATCATTCTTGCATGTCTGCACTGTGTGCAATCACAAGGTGCCTTGGGTGCAATTGCGTCTCAATGTGTGCATGTTGACAGGTGGAGCTGGGGCGTGCGGTGGTCAAGGCCTGTGAAGCCAAACGCCAAAACAACACACCATTCGAACTTCTGTACCCTCTGGATCTCCCTATCAAAGCGAAGATTGAGATTATTGCCAAGGAAGTGTACGGCGCTGACGGTGTAGAATACCAAGAGGAGGTGAAGAGGAATGGGACACACGCTTACTTTTGTGTGCACCTGCAAGTGAGCAACCACTGCAACTTATACCATACTTATACTGCTTACAGGCGGAGAAGCGCATTGAGCTCTTCACGCAGCAAGGCTTTGCCAGCCTGCCGATCTGTATGGCCAAGACCCAGTACTCGTTCTCTCACGACCCCGCTGCCAAGGGCGTACCTACAGGTGAGACATCTGCAAACCCAGACTCCAGAAGAAGATACCCTTAGATACTGATTGATCCTCTTTCCCAGGGTTTGTGCTGCCAATCCGTGATGTGCGCGCGAGCGTCGGTGCCGGCTTCATCTACCCTCTGGTGGGTGAGATGAGCACGATGCCAGGCCTGCCCACGCGGCCCTGCTTCTTCGACATTGACATTGATATGGAGACGGGCCGCATTCTTGGGCTTTCATAAATCCCGAGGACACTGGATGTTTGCAAAATCCAGACCACAAGAGCAACGAATTGGGGACTGCAAGAGTCATGCTGTTAACTGGATAACGCACACAGGAGCTTAACTGACTCCGTTACAACGCTGGTACCATTTTCCTCAACTCAAGTTACATATCTGCGTTGGTAGGTGCCTGCCACTGATGTTAGGTAGCGAGATAGTCTGGCCATCCAAATTTGTGTACCACACTGTACGGCCAATGTCACACAGTCAACATATTGACAACATTCAGGCAAGCAACAACCCTTCGCGCTGTTTGCTTGGCTGCAGAACTGGTTGACGAATTGTTTGTGGCATATGGCGTGTGTTCTTCCATGAGCCTCCCTGTGAGTTGTCTGTGTTAACATAAATGCCAAGCTTCACTACCAAGGATGTGCACAAGCATCAACTCAGCCACTAAGGGTTTCAACAGTATTTCTCAATGTATACATGACAATATCTGCAGAGGAACCACAACACGCGCGCGAAGAATTGTCTAAGCTCGACAGTTTCTCAGCTGCCTCGCTGTGCTTGCTGCTGGTTTCACACACAAGCAATGTTAGCTTTTGGAAGCCACGGCTGCACACACATGCATACATGCAAGCGCAATCGCGCAGATGCGGCAGCACCCACACACTCACCTCGCGGTGTTCCCGAAGCCATGAGTGGATCTTATCCCACGTCTGCTGCTGCCTCGCGTCTCGCTCCCGCTGGCTGGCCTCCTCACACGCGGCCTGCTGCCACGCAACCAACGCCCGCGCCAACTTGGACCTAGGCAAGACGTCAATCACCTTCACCATGCGCGCAATCGCAATAGTGCGATTATGCGTGTCTCACCTTTGCATGCGCTCGCGTACGCGTGCCAACATCTCAGACTCCCACAGCCTTACGGCCCGAGCTTCCTCCTGCGCCCACTGTTGCCATGCACTCACGGCACCCGCTAACGTGCTCCGCCGCCTCCTCTCTGCAAACACCTCTATAATGCTCCGCTCATAACGCATCACCTGAGACAGGGAGAGCGCGTGGCTTTTCAGTTACAACCACGACAACAACAACAACAACAACAACAACAACAACAACAACAACAACAACAACAACATTGTTGCTGAAGTTTGTTTGCAAGCAGCTCAAACTACCTCGGACCATGCGCGTATGGTTTGCTTTGTCCGCGCGTGACGGGCATGTCGTACAGCCTCAAGATATGTCATCCATGCCCGCAACACCCTTTGAGTAAGGGTCTTGTTGCGCGCACGCTTCACAGCACCCAACTTGTCCACCTGCACCACAACTCTGGCAGAGAGCCAACCACACTCATTTTGGTAACAGTTCGACCAACCACTCGCACCCACGCAAACTTGCGCGTGTATGTACTCGTGCACGCGCGTGCGTTTGTGTACACACGGTACTCACCTTCTCCACCTGCCTTTCATTGCTTGCTGCCTGAGCCCCTCCCACGCCTTTCCGCACATCATCTTGTTCCTGTATTTGCGCGCGCGTCGCCAGCTGTCGCGCGCGACGCGTACGATTGCTCGCCACGGGCGCCAGCCGGACAGCACGAGGGCGCGATGACGATGCATCTGCGCCAGGCAGACAAGCTGCTCGGATAAGGCTCGCGCGCGAGCCTGCGCCTCCTCCGCCTGGTCGGAGGGTTGCATTTATTGTTGTTGCTGCTGCTGTGCATATGTATGTGTCTATGTATCATATGTGCGTAGCTGTTGACTTCCGTAAATGTGTGCGCATGCACGTGCACGTGCTCACCTGGATACGAGTTTGCTCCCGCCGTTGGCGTTCGGCGCGGCGGCGGGTCTGTTCCTCTGTCTTCGCGAGCTGTTGTTGCAGGGCCAACTCCTCCTGTACGAGGGATAAAAGGTCTCAAGATGGTATGACACACAACGACGATGATGTTAATGATAACTGTGCTGATTAGCTGTAGCCAACTTGATCATATCGTGTTGTGTAACACCAGCACCTCGCGCCGTCGCGCTTCTTCTATCCGGCGAGCTTCGCGCTCTGCTCTCCTCTCCTGCCACGTGAGCTGCCGAGGCTCTGACTCCAGCTGCTGCTGCTGCTGCTGCTGCAGTTGTCGCTGCTGTTGCTGCTGTTGTTGCTGTTGTTGTTGCTGTTGTTGCTGCTCCTGAAGTAGTTGTTGATGCTGCTGTCGCTGCTGCTCCTGCTCTTGCTGCTGTTGTTGATGCTTGTCTTGATGCTTCTGCTGCTGATGCTCCTCCTCGCGCTGTTGCTCTCCCTGTTCCTTCACATCCGCCAAGGCCACAACAGAAGCAGGAGCAAGCACACCCTCACCCTCACCACCACCACCAACTCCCCCTCCCTCCCCTCCTACAGCCCTTTGCTCGCGCGCGGGGCCACGCCCCAACACTCTGCCCACAACAGCAGCGCCTCGGGACTTGACAGGGTTGGGAGCCGCGGCGTGCAGCAGTCTCGCTTGACCTGGGCAGAGGGGAGATAACAACAAGTGAGGAATGTTGTCTCACAGAGGGTTTGATGTGGGTTTAATGTGTGAGAGGTATGTTGAGTATGTGCTTACGTGAGCCGTGAGCGTATGCGGCCCAGCGCGCGAGGCACCTACGCAGCAGCTTGCCGCGCCACACGAGGGATGCCGCCTCCATGCACAACCGCAACCTGCAAGAGGAGGTTGCTTTCACACACGCAACAACAACAACAAGCACAACAACAATGTTGGTCCACTCACCGCAGTGAGCGGCACTCCAGTATAAGCGTCCACCACGCCGTCCATGCCCGCTGCATGGCCTTCAAGCTCCAATGTCTCTGCACAGAGGGTACCACTCATTCAGCCATGCGTCTTGACCTCCACACAGCCACAATCTCATACGTTAGCCCGTGACATCATGCGCGCGTTGAGGACGGCGTGCGTGCGCACGGCGTCGAAGCTGACACGCTTGCGAGTGCGGGCGAAGTGCGCATCAGCATGCTGCACAAGCTCCCTCTCCTGAAACAAACAGCAAGCCTCAAGGCTTCACCAGGTGTGGTTGGCACCTTTCACTCGCATGTTGTGTCTGTCCTGAAATGTGTTCACCTTATGCTTCTGCGCTGAAGCGGACTCTTCTCTCGCCTTCTTCAACGCCTCCTCTCTGCAGATACAAAACGTATATAACACAAATGCACAAGTAGCGGCGGTGGTGTGGGTGGTTGTTTCAAAATATCTTCACAAGTTCTCTCACTCTATCAACCGCTGTTTCTCCTCCGCAGCACGTTGGGCTCTCTCCTCCTCCTCTCTCACCTCCCTCTCCCGCTCGGCTTTCTCCTTCGCCTTCGCTCGCTTCTCCTCACTCTGCATATATAACACTCTGGCATACGTGTGTTGTTCTTGCACCAATGACTGACAACAACAACAACAACACACACGCACACATACTCACACGTTGTATGTCGCTTCTCAGTGCTGCAATTGCAGCCTCCACGCGCTCGCGCTCGCGCGCGGACTTGGAGGGCACTTGCTTCGGCGTTGGCTTTGGCAACTTGTGTCTTGTTAATGTTGTGGCTTTGTTGGCTGTCCAGCTGGCAACGTGACGACGTGCCTCGTCAGGAAGAGAAAGCATCTCCGTGTCAGGGTCCAAAAGCAAACTCATGAACTCCCGTGTGACCTGCAATGCAGAGTTGTTGATGTAGTAGTAGTCGTCGTCGTCGTCGTCGTCGTAGTAGTAGTAGTTATATCATTGTTGCATGTCCCTTACCTCACGAGGGTCGCTTGCGGGTGCAAGACCGAAGGCCATCAGCTGCGGGTCAGGACCCGGATCCACATTCAAATCCAGACCCGGATCAGGTAGTTCCAAACCCGAGTAGGGTCCCTCCATCACCATTAACCCCACATCCAGTTCCAGGTCCAGGTCCAAACTTGGAACCGGATCCGCCTCCTCCAAGCAAGCATCCCACCTCACACTCTTCTTCTTGACAACTTGTTCGTGGTCCTCAACATGCCCTCCATTACTTGAGCGCAGGTCCCGAAGGGCCCTCAGGACCTCTGGGTCCAGGTCCAGCTCCGCGCTGCGGCGGGACCAGGACTCGCGCGTGGCCCAGTCGGGAGGGGAGTCTGAGGTGAGATGGGGATTAAAGGTGAGGTGGGGAGTGAGGGTGCCAGGTGCGAAGAGGGAGCTTGCGCGCGTTCGGAGTTGCCTTTGGGAAGTGTTGAGTTAAGGTTTTGTTTGAAGCGAGGATGTAGATAGTGGTGTGTACACATCACACAGGCGTGCGCGCAGGAACAATACACACGCACAAGCACCCGTGCTTGCGCAAGCGCACGCACGCACGCACACACATACACACACACACACACTTGCACGCACGTGCGCATGCACGCATGCACCCGCGCGTTGATGTTGGCGTGCACTCATGTCTCAAGGATACTGCCATTGGGACGGTGCAGCAAACTCAGCATCGCCCGCTGTTTTAACTGCAGGTGACGACCAGGTGTCGCAATCATCGCTCTTTTCATACGCTGATGACGCCGGTTTTAGATCTTGCAGCAGCCGTTGCGCTATGTAGGCACAAGACAGTTTAGGGGCAATAAACACATCACCTCACCTCTCTCTGGGGTTAATGTATGCTGCTTCCAACATGTTTTGCTCGCACCTTGCAAGAAGGGGTCTGCGCTGTCATTGAATGCGGCCATCATTATGGTTTAAACCTTTTATGGCCATCAGTCAATACTTAGACGCTGTATCCCTTGCTTGTGTTCCATCTGAAATACAACAAATAGAGGGGGTTGATATGATGCTGTTGCAATGCATGCGCGTCATCACAACAACACTTGCGTTGTGATGCCACTACCTTTGCACTGATTGAATAAGAATCGGTACAGCAAAGACAAAGCATGCGTAGTGCAAACCAGCGGGTGTTTTTTAACACGCAGATTAGACGCAAGTGAAACAGGTTGAGAGCGCTCACAATCCCAGGAGAAGGCACAGCCATTGCGCACCCTGTGTCAAGTGTGTCAACAGATTGACAGAGGACTGTGACTTAGCGACAACTTCCGCCTGTGCTAAACCATGACAAGCATGCCGCCGCCGCCGCCGCCACCGCCGCCTGGCCTACGTGGCAAGCCCCGCGAGCAACGGGCATTAAGTCACGTGCGCCGAACACGATTGCTCGACGTGGTCTCGATGTTGTGCGATTGTGGACTATTCAACCCTAATCCACATTAGGGTGAGAGCGACGGAGGGTTTAGTGATGACTTGGGCTTAGGTGGCAGCTTGGGTTTAGGCGGCGGCGGCAGCGATGGCGGAGGTAGCGGCGGAGGTGAATGCAGAGGTGCCGTCGACGTCTGGCCAGAAGTCTGGCCAGGAGTCTCTGGCGGAGTTGACGCTGAGGGTTTACGAGAACGAGGGTGATCTGCCTGTGATCATGGCGCTGGTGGGACGGGAGCTGTCGGAGCCTTACTCTATATTCACGTACCGATACTTCATCCATAACTGGCCCCACCTCTGCTGGCTGGTGGGAACACACATAAGGCTTGTGTGCGTTTGGTTGTGTGCAGGTGTGTGGTTTCTTTGCGTTTGCTCAGTCTACGCGTGTTGAACGACTTGTAGTCACGCATGCATTGTGATTGATATGTTGTAATGCTAGTCAATACTAGTTGGAAACCGAGCGGTTCATTGTATGCGCAAGCCGTACACTAGTTGTGCATGCAACTGCATGTATGCGCATGATTCAAGAGCTATACAACACGCTCACACACGCAACCGCACAATGTCGTCTTGCAGAGTTATGCATCATCTTACATCGCAAGGTGCGTATTGCATTGTGAGCGTGAGCATAGCACTGCGTGAGAAGATGTGGTTGGTGTTACCTCATGCAGGGCACCAACGCTTTGGGCGAGTGCGTGGCAGCGATCGTGTGCAAGGCCGACGACCACAGAGGCGTGTTGCGCGGGTACATCGCCATGCTTGTAGTCGACAAGCCGTACCGCAAAGGCGGTCTTGGTAGGTGGATAACATCGACTGAAAGGTGTGTTTGCTTTGTGCTATACGCGTGCTGTAGCTGACATGGCTTGTGCATGAAGGGACGAAGCTGGTAATCAGATGCATTGAAGCTATGCGAGACAATGGCTGCACAGAGGTAATGAGGGGGCACGCACAGATCGTGTGGGATGCTTTCAGCACTGGTCTTATGCACCGCGAGTTGCGCAGCGTATAGTGTAGCCAATCAGTGCAATGATGTGTACTCAATGTTATCAGCCGACCAGCGCAAATATGCAAATGTACCAGTACACCAGTTCACTGTGCAGTCCAGTGTCCTTACCATAGCTGGTGATACTGGCATACCAGTGCAGTGTACTAGTGTAGTGATATACCAGTACAGTGTACCAGTATGCTGGCAGGCTGCTCCTGTGGCATGATTATGCTATTGGAAACAGTGGCAGGGTATTAACAGCCAGCTTCGTCACAAATTCACCTACATGTTGTGTCTCGCAGGTGGTGCTGGAGGCGGAGACGAGCAACGCGGGCGCCCTAGCGCTGTACGAGAACCTGGGCTTCGTGCGCGACAAGCGCCTGCACCGCTACTACCTCAATGGTGCCGACGCCTTCCGCCTCAAGCTTCGCCTCCCTTACAGCGGCGACGTTATCGACACGGAGTTCCTCGAGGACGTGGCTGGCACTGTTGACGCCATTGCCATAGTTCAAAATGAGACCCTGGTCGCTGAAGCGGAAGAACGAAAACTGCGGGAGCTGGAATGGGACACCCTGCGATAGCAGGAGTACAACGTTGTGTTGCTGTGAAGGTTACAGTGCAGCTAATTATAAGCTAGGCACTATATGCTCATTACCCAAAGCCGTTATATAGTGTAGCCCACGCGCGCACACGCATGCACATCACACAGCATTGGTAGGGCCACCTTATTGCACGCTGGACACATGTCATTGTACAGATTAGTACAACCTCGGGTTGTACCTAGTTCCGAACTGTGAATGTGTGCACATTTGCTCTACCGCTGTGTCCCTCACTTCTGCACAACATTCTCTCCAGTACGCATGCAGCAAACTCTTCCCCCTCGCTACCCTCATGTCATCTCCGGGTCATCTGCCGTGATTGGAGACGGAGGCGGCCTGTCCCGCTGCTCCCGATGCCGATGCCGCCGCCGCCACCTGTCACGCCTGCTCGCGGCTTCACCACCACCCTCGCCATCGGATGCACTGTCCATATCAATATCGCTGCTGGAGGCGGGACCCTCATTGCTGAGGCCGAAGAAGTCGTTCGCTGGCTGGTCTGCTACACCTGTACTCGCCTGCATGACAAAACAGTCTCAAACGTGTTCCTTGTTGTTCTGTCGCAGTCTGTCTCTGTTCTGAAGTGTACACACGTATGCACACATAGTGCCTCACCTCACTGTCTTGCCTCCGCTGCCTCTCGGCCATCATCCTCTCGCGCAGCAAGCCCTCGAGTACCTCTTTGTTCATAACACTCTCACCGCTACCCTGCTGTTGTTCCCGTTGTCGTTGTTCATTCATACCCACCCGCGCACTCCTGTCCAAGTCCCCATCAACCCCTCTTGCCCGCGCTTGCTCCTCCCTCGCCTTGAGCTTCTCTCTAAACACCCCCTGCAATGAGTCACCACCACATCAGCTTCAGTCAAGTAAACACTATCGTACGTAAGGGCGAGGACACAACAACCCCACTAACACACGAGCGCACATATATGCAGCCACGCCCGGACACACATGCGCACACATGACGCGCATACATGTGTACGCGCATGCATTTGCTCACGCTGATGCTCACAGGCAGGCACTGACCTCAAGAGTGTGCCCGGTTTGCAACAACATTGCATCATGAGGAGGCACAATGCGTTTGATGCTATTGCCATCGCCAGTTGCAACATCTCCACCTCCACCCAGGTTTATATCAAGCCCGCTGCTGGGACTGCTGTTGTTGTTGTTCGCGTGCCTCGCTTCAACGGCCTGCTGCAACGCCCGCGCATGTGCATTCTCTGGAAATAGCTCCTGCAAGCTATTGCATGCATCCAACTTGTTCCTTCGGTCCCACCACACGCAGCGGGATGATGCGCGCAAGCGTGTGTGTGCATGTGTACATAATCTTACATGCAGCGTGCTTCGCCTGCGAGTTTGGAGTCGGGTATAGCGAGAACACCCTGCAGGCAGTTGAGGTGTGCCCCAGCAGCATAATTGAGCCCGACTGGCATCGCCACAACTACATACAGACAGGCGTCACACCAGTGGACTGAGTAATTGTTGGCTACATGCACTTTAGCCCAAAATTGGCTTGAGAATGTAACACCATTACTTACAACCAGCAGCAGCCGCGCGCAGGAAGCGGTTGAGTCGAATTGGCATCATGCGCGAGCCGACTGCGCAAAACAGGCTCAGTTACTGTCTTTGCAAGTAGGCACACAACTGATGGTGAGTTGTCGGTTTCACAAGCGTAATGTGCTGATGTTGTGCCAAGCTTACGGAGGTAATAGCCGAGGACGGAGGTGCCGGCGAAGCCCAGGCCGAGGCGGCGCATCAGCTCTGATCTGCATTCTCCTAAAGCCTGTAACTCGTTCGCTGTCAACGCATGCTGCAAACGAAGAGAAAAGAATAATGACTGGTTAGTCACTGTCCAGCTGTTATTGTGCAAAGCCATGCATGATGGCAACAGCTGGTTGCATGTTATGAGAAGTGTGCTGGATTAGCGAACGGGTCGTGCAAACCTTTACATGCACGACGTAAAAAGCTCCATGCTCACAAGCTCGCTCGGTTCAGGCAAGTAGAGTCAGCGTCCGACTGACAATGCTATTGGGGATGACACGCGCCTACTCACGAGCATGGAAGACTGCGTTATGCAACTCAGCGACGTGCACAACAAAAGACAAAGCCATGGAAAACTGTACTTGTTTCCAATGTTTAAACGCTCAAGCTGATGTTCCTGTAATATCCTGCTGGCCTGATGGTTATGCGCGCATACATACCCACACGCACACACACCTTATATACGATGACCCTCTTTGCGAGCTCCTTGAAGGTGGTGCGCGACACTTCCATGGTCCCCATGTGGTCCCGTAGCCGCTCCATGACTCCACCACGACGACGATGCCGCCCGCCAACACGCTCTACCTCGCCGCCGCCGCTGCTGCTGGCCCACGGACGCTGGTTGCATGCAGGTGCTGCTGAGAAGTGGATGAATGATGTCAAAGTCTATCATCTGCGTAATTGAGTCATCTGGCGCATGATGTCCAAGTCTGGTGTGGTTGTGTACTTTTACCGTGGTGTGCTTTCACTGGTGTTGGGTTCTGTAATTGTCATCGTTTTTGCTGCTGGTGTTGTTTGCATGCTGGCAAAATACGGTCGCATTCATCCAACTACCATCAACACCAACATTTGGCGTTGTCCTCAAGACGGCTGCTTGCCTGTCTGCACCCTTACATACATACACGGCACATATAGCATGTAGCATAGCAAATTAGGGGCCTTGCGTGTAGTTGAACCTGTCAGCATACCGATGTGCTTAGTGCCTTGAGTGCCGAAAGAGTGTCAAGTAAATGTTAACATACGCTGCGCACGCCGAGTGTGGAAATGATGTTTGCCATAATTTTGATTTAAATATGTGTTGCACGAGCACATCATGCCGAGTCATCACTGCATATTAGACATAATATGTATCGTGTACATATTACGTACATGTGATAGCGCACCAAGACAAGTTATAAAGGCATGAACTCTGCGGGGTCTCCCTCGGACCGGACAGTTGTCGTACGGAGTAGGACTCCATGCATTTTCTCCCTCCCACGGTGGGTTCATACATATTACAAGTTGTACTGCGAGTTGCAACTCGAATGGGGCCTATCTCTCTCATCATTATAAAGCTTTGCATAACAATTGTTTGGCCCTCATAATACTCTCTCATGAAACATGTCCACAAGAGGATAAGAGCCTGCATATAAGTTTATTAATGGCACTGCAGCGAGTAACATGTATAAGCCGCTAACTACCAATCAAGCAATGTAAGTAGCTGTAATATTTGCGCCTTAACCACTAGGCTATGGCAGCAAAAGTCGCTACCATGGGAGGAGCCACGTGCCATTCATACATGTCCCATTTCATGCAATATGGAATGGGACATGTATAAATGGCACGTGGTATGACATCAACTGCGAAAGTGATTTTAAGACTTTGAAAACTTCAACACTACAACAATGCTCAATAACAGGCTGACTTGCAACCGTACTAGATTATTCTCACATACTGTATGAGTAACAAATTTTTTCAGACATTGTATTAATGAATATGAATGGCAGGAACGACACTCATCAGTATATATTGCCAAACCTCGCACCTTATTGCGAGAGCATTTTTGACGTGTGAAACTCTTAATTATTATGGTTGAGCAATCAACATGAGTATCTTGTGGAAAATCGTAGAGTGTTTGTGGTTATCATAACATGATGTAGCCTTCAAGTGCGCAATGTGTTCTCAACTAAGACAACATCGCAATCTTTACGACCGCGCCGTTGGGCAAAGCGAGGTTGCAAGAAAGAGGATCTTTGCCGAGTAGGTTCCAGAGGCAGTATGTAGTGGCGAAGTTGTCGTTGAAAGCACAGATGACATGATATGCCTTTTTAGCCCCCCACTCTGGTGACAAACTCAGCTACGAGAATGCCTTGGCGAGGGGGGCGGGTGCGAGTGTCCCCGTCAAGGCTCCACCATGGTGGAGACGCTGTAAAAGCGGGAGACCGCAACATCTAAGATCTGAACTTCCTCGCGAACAGCATCCCATGCGGAGCTGGCAAATAGCCAAATCGCCCTGATTGCTACGTGGTTGAATAAACTTCGTACGTGTTCAAGTGTTGAGTTATTACGCAAACCATAATGTGGTTTAAACATTGTACAGTTTCACTCTCAAATTTAAAAATGGACTCTTGCATTGTTAATTCGCTTATCACAACTAGTAATAACCATCAAACGTTAAAGATGTAAAAGTCTCGACATTTGTTACGAGTAGTGGAATTGTTGATGAAGCTTCTCGGCGACTTTAATGGCTTATACAGTGTCGTGTTCCCAATGGGCATACGCAAAAGCGCAATGCAGTCAATGCAGTAGAGTTACCATGTGTAACGTTTGTATCTTCCATCCTTTGTTCAACAATGTCGTTAGCGGCAATTTCGGTGAATAAGCATAATGGCACTACATTCACATAAGGCGTATTGATGGCTGTGTAGCAAGTAGCCTTGTCGATGCCTTGAGCGGCTCACGCTTTTATTATGATAAAAGTGTTGATTAAAAACGCTTTTAAAATATCGCGTTGGCGTTTTACTCATAAATCGAGACGCTTTCATGGTATCGCATCTAAGATTTACAATTTTGTTATTATTTCGCTTTTCGCTTGCCATATGTTACAAAATTGCAATGTTGAGTTGGCAGCAAAGTTGTGACACATGAGGTCCTTGACCATTGGGTTATAACAAGGATGAACCATGCCCTAGTTAGAATAATATAACATCTTACGCTGTTGTAACATAGTCAAGGATCACAAGGGAATAACCCAGTAGTCAAGACCCCATGCGATCTTTGACCATTGAGTTATCGCGAGAATGAGCGAACATAAAATTGTCACACATGTTACGAAGCGTACAATCATTGTACATGATGCTTTGTTCTCCTAGGTTTAACTAGGGTGGCGCTCATTCCTGCTATAACCCAATGCTCAAGGACCCTATTTGGTACAACTTCGCTGCACCAACCAACCGTTGTAAAGTGAAAAGTACAAAATATTACACGCAAATGCAAGATATTAAACGCAATTGAGTTGTAGCTGCAATCATATGAAATTGCAATATGAGCAGAACCACAACTTAATGGGTAAATAACACGTTTGATAGTGAACCATTAGTGTAGTAAACATGCAACTTTTAGTACAACATGCTACTGTTTCAGTGATGTTTTATAGAGTACATGTATCATGGGGATAGCACGTGGGGCGCTCATGATTGCAGCGGCTTAAAATCGTTGTATTTTTGAGATGGTAAACCATCCCCCCCGCCACGCGTTAAATCTTGCCCACTTTACTTAGCAATGTGGGAAGGAAATGCCTTTAATAGCGCAATGCTAATTTGTATATAACTTTTAAGCACCACTTAAAAGTGGTGCATTTTGCACAATTGGTCAACTTGCGTCTGTGTCACGGTCACACTTCAACCATTACTGATAAGGTAAATCAAAAGCCGCTTTATTGCATTATTTGCGACTGTGTATTATTGATAACCGCTTGTACATGTGCTATTGGTACATCATACCTTCCTCACCAAATTTTTCTTTTACGTGTCATTTCTCTTATCAAAGCTCGCGATAGCGCTTTTATCTGATGAGAAAAATTATTACGCACACAATTTCAATCAACATGTCAAGTTCAAGTTTATAAACATTAGTTTTATGAAATACATAGTTGCGTATATTGCATGCTTTACTGTATATCAAAAACATTGGTGGAGACACCACATCAGCGGCACTTGTCACAGCTTGATGGGTAATCTTGCATATGGATGTTATAAGTGCTATACATCAATACACACTATTCATGTTTCACATTATGTTATTGATGTAGCAACATTATTGATGCGCTTAAGTTTTCCAAATATGTGACCTTAATATCACCAGAGCATGCAAGCTGTTGGCACATCAACAGCTATCATGGCCATGGCTCCCAGCAAAAGAATTAACCACATGCATGCAATGATTGCTTTGGACCATTATATTAGGCTCATGCTCGGCTCCTTTGATATCCCTCTTGAAATTGTCAAGGGCATACACATTATTGGCAAGAAACAACAGCGTAACGGGATTTATTAGCGCGAGCAATAAAGTTTTTCATTTTATGATTTGGCATGGGCAAGCAGGTGTGGTCCGCAGTCGCAGTTATTATTAGCAATTGCCGGCAACACACTTGTGGCTAATGCAGCCTTTAACCAACCTTTTATTAACATGCTCATAGGTTAACGTTATCTACGGACTTGCAAAAATGATGTAAGGCTTGGGAAGACCACGTCCATATGGATGGCTTCCTACAGCGCTAACAACTATGCACACAAAATGTGTACTTTGAATACCACATAGCAACGGTGAGGTTTGCATAAAAGGCACTGCCCTCGCTTATATCCAAGCTGTCTTTTTGTTGCAATTTGGTTAAAAGCAGCAGTGCGAAAGCCTCTAAGAGGGATGATGGTAAAGAGCCATCACAGGTGGTCATGAGTCAATAGGTGGATTAGCTCTGTTAGTAATCGACGTGTGCTTGTTTGCACATGTGCTCGATGAATAAGATAATTAGTCATGGTATTTCTTCACACATGAAGAGCTTGCGGTAGGCATTGTTCTACTCACTTTTAAAATGGCAAATGCAAGTGTAGTTATCTTCCATTAATATGCACTTGCAGCAAAACTTTTATAACAAGGTACTTGTAATGATTGGCTTGTTGTCTGCAACTAAAGCGGCGAGTAATAGAAATCTTTTTCAGGTCTATGTAATAAATTTTGTTGACAGAGTATTTTTAGCTTAATGCGCAAGCTTGTCACGTGAGGAGTGGTATAATACCATAGATACCTATACATTAGGGTTGTAATGTAATTCACCAAAGTCGGTCACCGACATGATGAAGGCAACGAACCCGCAAGAGCAAAGATGCTATCAACTTCTCCAAAAATCGGCAAGCATAACACCCGTAACCAGTCTCTTTTTAATAGTCATTGTTAAGAAGTGTTAAGAAGTGTTATGACAAGACAATTCGTTTATATACAGCCTATATACTGATCATGTAGAACTCTAAAATATATTTGTGATATTGTGAATAAATGCATACAATCGTATCATACTTATCAAGGGGCCGTTCTGTCACGGTGTGCATGCTATAATATCATGCATCGTGGGGTTGGCATACATAAAATGTACAACTCTACATTGAATGCATGGTTGAACATCAATATTACATACAGTTGTCACAATATACTGATCATGTAGAACTCTAAAATATATTTGTGATATTGTGAATAAATGCATACAATCGTATCATACTTATCAAGGGGCCGTTCTGTCACGGTGTGCATGCTATAATATCATGCATCGTGGGGTTAGCATACATAAAATGTACAACTCTACATTGAATGCATGGTTGAACATCAATATTACACACAGTTGTCACAATGTGGCATATTAATTCATAATATAAACTTTAAAAAAGTATTTAAATATAAATATTATAATAATATTGTATTTATTAAAAAACAATGCCCCCCTCCCCCCCATCATGATAGAGGGGGGGGGGGGGGAGGGGGAAATAGTACATGGCACACTTGCGTCGAGTGACTGCGGTGGTGATGTTCAAGTGTATTGTGGGTGACAGCATAACGAAGTATGTGAACATTGTGTTATGCTTTGTAGGTTTCAACACTAGATCCTCTGAAGTGTACACGACAAAAGTACACTTGACGGTCATGGTAAGCAGTTGCGTTTCAAATGCTGTGGGCTGCAGGGTCCCATAAATTACGGGCCATGATGCCATGTTATGATGAACTCATAGCGGCGCCGCGCTTCATGTCGGCGGCGAAGTAACCGGATCAGCCGACCCGGTTGTTCGCTCGAGCGCAGAAACGACCCGCTCGCTTGCGCTCTCCGCTCATGCAAAGGCCAAGTGTGCCAGCAGCACAGCACGGCGGCGGCAGCGGCGGCGGCGGCGAAGCGGCTTGGTGAGGCGGCCGCAAGGAGGTGTCACCAGTGGCGTAGCTGGTGGGGTGGTCGGGTGGGTTTTGAGAGAGCATTGAGCGATACCCCCAAGCTGCTGGCGCAATGGCCGCCGCTGCGCATTGTGCCGCTGGGCCGTCGGTGTCCAGTGCCTCCGCAGCCTCCTCCTTGAAAGCAGCTAGTAGGGCGTCGTCCGGGAGCAGACGTGCGGAGCGGAAAGCTGCCAAGAAGGCGGGCGGTCTGCGCAGCGGGTTTCTAGCTGGAGAGCGGCTGATAGCATCAGCAGCTTCTGCTCCTGCGCAACCCCGCTGCTGTAAAGTGAGCTGCACAGCAGAGGCTGTCGCTAGCGCAGACGCCTCCGCTCCTGCATTCTTGGCGTGGAAGAATGACGCCACTGTTAAGAAGAGGGAAGACATTAAGACCGTCATGGTGCTCGGTGCTGGCCCAATTGTCATTGGCCAGGCGTGCGAGTTCGACTACTCTGGCACCCAGGCTTGCAAGGCTCTCAAGGTGCATGCCTCTCACTTGCATGTACATGCAACGCTCAGAACGCGGCATGTAGCTGGTGCTGTGTTCAAGTCACCTGTTTCACATACCTCATGAGGCGTCATGTTGCAAGTAAAACGTCACATTGCAATTCCTTCTACAAGTGACAGCCTGTGTTGTGTATGAAGAATGTAACTCCCACAGTTAGGTGAATGTAATGCAATGCATGCGCATGCACAACTGTGTACGGGCTTGTTCTCCAGTTGCTCACGCATGTCTCATGACTTGACAGGGTGAAGGCTATCGAGTTGTGCTTATCAACTCCAACCCTGCCACAATTATGACGGATCCAGAGACAGCTGACAGCACATATGTCACGCCCATGACGCCTCAACTCGTGGAGAAGATCATCGAGCGGGAACGTCCCGACGCTATCTTGCCTACAATGGGCGGTCAGACTGCTCTCAACCTTGCTGTGGCCCTTTCCGAGCAAGGCATCCTTGACAAGTAAGTTGTTGCATGCACTTGGTGTTCAAGGTGTGAAAGGTATAGTGTGACAAATGTGACATGCACAGGTACAATGTTGAGCTGATTGGCGCCAAGTTGGACGCTATCAGGAAGGCAGAGGACAGGCTGCTGTTCCAAAATGCATGCAACAAGCTTGGTATTAAGTCGTCCCCGTCTGGCATTGCCAATACTATGGAAGACGCTTGGGCGGTGGCTGCAAAGGTACTCACCATGCCTCATCACTAATTTGAGCTGGATTGTAGCCTCACACATTCAATATTACAATGTGCGATTTTAACCTTTGTTGAACAGATTGGAGAATACCCATTGATTATCCGGCCTGCGTTCACACTTGGAGGCACTGGCGGCGGAATCGCATACAACCCAGAGGAGTTTGAGCAGATCATCAATGCTGGGTTGACAGCGTCTCTGACAAGCCAAGTCCTGGTGGAGAAGTCTCTGTTGGGATGGAAGGAGTACGAGTTGGAGGTCATGCGTGACCTTGCCGACAATGTGGTTATCATCTGTTCCATCGAGAACATTGACCCCATGGGTGTGCATACCGGCGATTCTGTCACTCTTGCGCCAGCCCAGACTCTCACAGACAAGGAGTACCAGGTGAGAGAGGCTCTGTGCTTCAAGCTCTTTGGTGGCTAGCGACAGGCAGTTGTGCATGTTGATTGCTTGGTAACAATCGCGGCTTGCAGAGGCTACGTGACATGTCTGTTGCCATCATCCGGGAGATTGGTGTGGAGTGCGGTGGCTCCAACGTGCAGTTTGCCGTCAACCCTGCTGATGGTGAAGTCATGATCATTGAAATGAACCCGCGCGTGTCCCGCTCCTCTGCTCTTGCATCAAAGGCAACAGGTATGCTTTGAAGCAGACAGCGGGAAACATTCATGAGGTGCAAGGCATTATCGTGATAGCTTCAACGTGATCTATTGGAACACACGAATCTACGCAACAATGCATGTGTTGGTGTTCATAGCGATTAAATGTCTGCAGGTTTCCCCATTGCTAAGATGGCAGCCAAGCTCTCCATCGGGTACACTCTTGACCAGATCCCGAACGACATCACAAAGAAAACGCCAGCGAGCTTCGAGCCATCCATTGATTACGTCGTCACCAAGATCCCTCGCTTTGCCTTTGAGAAGTTCCCGGGTTCCCAGCCAATCCTCACCACCCAGATGAAGTCTGTGGGTGAGGCCATGGCTGTTGGCCGCACTTTCCAGGAGTCATTCCAGAAAGCCATGCGGTCGCTTGAAGTTGGAGTGTCTGGTTGGGTGAGCCCCAAGAAGTCAGCCGACAGGTACACAATCAGACATGGTATATCAGTTCTTGCTCTGCCATAATGAGTTAGTTTCTGCTGTCATGATGTACGACAACATGGTTGGCCAGGCTGGTAAAGAGCAATTTACAACTCTGCAGGAACCGCGTTATGTACAACCTCCGCAACCCCAACCCAGATCGGTTCTTGTGGTTGCACGAGGCTATGGTGCAAGGCATGAGCAATGCTGAAATTCACGACCTTACGAAGATGGACCCTTGGTTCCTCACGCAGTGGCGCGAGTTGTTTGATGTGGAGAACTTCTTGCGCAGCATCAAGCTGGAGCAGCTGACGAGCGAAGATATGTGGGAAGCAAAACGTCGTGGTTTTTCGGACGAGCAGATTGCATCCTTTGTGGGTGCGAAGGCCCTTGAGGTCAGCGATTGCACACATAAGCTATGTGTGCTTGTCGAGTGTTTGCAGCTTCAGCATTGCAAGTATCTGATTGCAATTGCTTGAACAGGTGCGTGCTCGGCGCAAGGAGTTGGGTGTGGTGCCGATCTACAAGCGTGTGGACACATGTGCAGCAGAATTTGAGGCTGAAACCAACTACATGTACAGTTGCTACGATTACGGCGAGTGCGAGGCCAACACCACCAGCAAGAAGAAGGTGCTGATCCTTGGCGGCGGCCCCAACCGCATTGGTCAGGGCATTGAGTTCGACTACTGCTGCTGCCATGCAGCGTTCTCCCTGGCCGCAGCCGGCTTCGAGACCATTATGATGAACTCCAACCCCGAGACTGTGTCCACCGACTACGACACCAGTGACAGGCTGTACTTTGAGCCTTTGACTGTGGAGGACGTGTTAAATGTTATTGAGCTCGAGCGGCCGGACGGCATCATCGTGCAGTTTGGCGGCCAGACGCCCCTCAAGCTTGCGGTGCCGCTGAAGAACTTCCTTGATCAGTCTCAGCTGAAGGCAGCCAGCGGTTTGGGTGTCGTGAAGATATGGGGTACCAGCCCAGAATCAATTGATGCTGCCGAAGACCGCGATCAGTGGTATGATATCCTCAACGAGCTGAACATCAGGCAGCCTCCCGGTGGCATGGCCACGAGCGAGGCCGAGGCCTTGGCTGTTGCACAGAAAGTAGGCTACCCTGTCATGGTCCGCCCAAGCTACGTCCTCGGTGGCCGCGCGATGGAGATTGTTTCCAGCGACGAGCGGCTCAAGGTGTATCTTGAAACCGCTGTTGAAGTTGACCCCGAACGCCCCGTGTTGATCGATCAGTACCTGGATGATGCCACGGAGATTGATGTTGACTGCTTGGCTGATAGTGAAGGCAACGTCGTCATTGGCGGCATCATGGAGCACATCGAGCAGGCTGGCGTGCACAGTGGTGACTCTGCTTGCTCCATCCCCACGCAAACCGTGTCTGATGCTGCGCTTAAGACCATCAGGGAATGGACTGTCCAGCTGGCGAAGAGGCTGCAAGTTGTTGGGTTGATGAACATCCAGTACGCCGTGCTGGGTGACACTGTGTATATTCTAGAAGCCAACCCGCGTGCCAGTCGCACTGTGCCCTTCGTGTCTAAGGCCATTGGCCACCCGCTTGCAAAGTATGCTTCGCTCCTCATGTCCGGCCTTACACTGAAGGATCTTGACTTTGAAGAGGAGGTGATCCCCAAGCACGTGGCTGTCAAGGAGGCTGTCTTGCCCTTTGACAAGTTCCCTGGCGCTGATACCCTCCTTGGACCAGAAATGAGGTAAGTAACTTGCGAAGCTGTTGTTTGCAAGCGCATGCATCAGCAGTTCTTTGTTGTGTCGTTGATCAATACTTACAATATTTGAACCGCAGGAGCACTGGTGAGGTGATGGGCATCGATACAAACTTTGCCATGGCGTTTGCTAAGGCGCAGCTGGCTGCGAACCAGAAGATCCCCTTGGAAGGCACTGTCTTCATCGCCATGAACGACAAGACCAAGCAGAAGATAGTCCCTGTTGCCAAGGGCTTGGTGGAGCTTGGTTTCAAGCTCGTTGCCACGTCTGGCACGGCCACCGTGCTGTATGAGAACGGCGTGGAGTGCTCGACCGTGCTGAAGATCCACGAAGGGCGGCCGAATGCGGGAGACCTGGTCACCACAGGAAAGATCCAGATGATGATTATCACGTCATCCGGCGACGAGCGGGATCTCAAGGACGGGCGCAACCTCCGACGGCTCGCGCTGGCGTACAAGGTGCCGCTCGTGACCACCGTGGCTGCGGCCAATGCCACGCTACAGGCTATTCAGGGCATGAAGGCAGGCCCCATTGAGATGACACCCCTGCAAGACTTCTTCAATGTTGAGAAGGCAAAGGAGGCCGTTGCCCGAGCAGCTGAGTTGACAGCGGCTTGATGTGTAACACATCAAGCCGCTGTCAACTCAGCTGCTTCAGGTATTGACAATTGCTGACGTGTGCTAGGTGATAGGATCGTTGCATAGCCCGATCACAAGTTTGTTAGCTTGGCCACGAAGTTGAATATTGGTATATCTGAATGGTTGTGCTTGGTGCCTCTCATGCCAAGCCGGTTGTAGTACATAGTAGCAAGTACATTATTGGAGCAGATATGAGTTGTTGTTTGGTTTACCAGGGTGGGGAGGTTGTAATGGCGGTCAAGAGTGGTTGTTGATGTCATGAAAGTAGTGTATGCTGCAACTAATGCAATCAACCTCAGTGGCCAGCATGGGTGTCGGAGTGGTCTAAAGGATATGTGAAGTGCTGTTTCGCACACGCATCAACATGTGTGCAAGAGATAGTGTGCTACATATGCCGCATGCATGTGCTGTAGAACTTCTTTGTGCACAGGGTATACATGTCAATGGCAATTCGCACTTAGATAAACATGTCTTGTACATTGCCCACCACATGTTGTTCTGGGTTGGTAGGCAGCTACGCATGCTAGCAGTGTATGGTGTAGAGTCGTGCTCTGGACTTGTACACATTCACAGGGCAGGGCCACACAACAACTAATCTCGGGGCCTTGCACACCTACCATCGGAGTGCCCTGTGTGCATGTGCTATGTACTCAGCTATCACTGCAGTGCTGTCACCAGTTTGACACATAGCTACGCAGCAGTGTTCAGTGCCTAGCTCTGTAACAGGCTTCAACTAGGTTGAGGGCAGTGCATTGCTGCTGGACCTTGAAGGCCAGCATGCAGCCAACCTTTGGCATGCCCAAGCCCTTACTGCGCTAGCTTTCTTCTTTGTGAACCCCAGAACTGCCCGTTCCAGCAACTCGCCACAGGCGAGAGTGGAAAGGGAAGCCAAGCCAAAGCCAGTGGTAAATATGTTGCAGGCTGGTGCTGACCCCACATGCAATGGGGGAGACTTATTATACCGCTGCTAAACCGCTGTTGGCGGATATCCTCGTGCCATGTATCCTGATTGCAAGCCAGAGTGCCGCAAAGTAGCCTGGAACCTGCCGTCAGAAGTGTTGTCCCGTTGCGGGTGAGCTTCCTCATCGCGTGCTCTTAGAATCCCTGGCACAACGCTCACTTCCATGTCCGTGTTGGTGCGGGTGGTGTCATTGTTTGCAGGGTTCGGCATGTGCGTTTGGGCGCTATTGGTGCCGGTTTGGTGGCGGCGGTGCAGACGCAAGGCCAGAGGTTCCCCGGGACGCACTCTATGCAGCAGATAGTCCAGCAGGTGAGACACGGTGCGCACCTTCTCGCCGCCGAGACGCGTGACCACGTCACCCTCGCGCACACCCGCTTCCCACGCTGGCGAACCAAACTCCACCTGCCCCAATTTTTTTTCACACTCAGCAATGCATGGCTGCTTGCACAACACACAAAAGCAGTCTGCACCTTGAGAGCAATCAGCCCACTTTCGTGATGAAAAGAATTGTCGCGCTGTATTTGCGGGTCGGCATCAAAACTCCGCGCCATCTCAGGACTAACAGCTTCCTGCGAGGCATAATCAGCCACGCAGTATGCATGACACATAAACACAAACTAGTCAAAATCAACGTTAAAAACAAGTGCATGCCATAACAGGGGTGGAAGAGTGGTTAGTGTAGTTGTGTGTCACACACTATGTGTGACACATGCACACTACTTGTATAACCCAACTCGAGACAACTTGCCAGGTGCATGCCAAGGTAGGGGTGGAGGAGTGGCCTGCCCTCAGCGAGTGTGTTTGCAACGCGGCGGGCTGTGCGTGCGGGTATGGCGAAGGCAACGCCCTCCGCATCGGCGCGGATGGCGGCCGCGACGGCGACCACGCGGCCCCGCACGTCCACGAGGGGCCCCCCGCTGCTGCCCGGGTTGATCGCGCAGTCCGTCTGCAGGTACGCGCCCACCCTTGCACCCCCGCTACCGCGCATACCGATCTCCGCAGGCGTCCTGCTCGTGCTTGAAACTATACCCAATGTAACAGTACCTCCCAAACCAACCGGATGCCCAACTGCAAAGACACAACACAACATCTGTTCCCACAACACAATGCAACCCTACTTTACTCATGATAGGTTGCACAAGGGTATTTAACATGTTTGACACGAGCAAGCTTTGAACAACCACACACCTTTCATCACAGTTTGTGTCAAACACAACATACACAACTGGTGCTCAGGTGTTGACTGCCAGCATGCCAACAAGCATGTTGTTCTTCACCTGCGATGACCCATTCGCCGACTTGGGCGTCTCCCTCCGCATCCTCTCGCCATCTCGCCTGCGGTAGGTGCTCTCCCTTGTTGAGCGGGACGCGCAGAACGGCGAGGTCGGTGTGGACGTCGCGGCCGGCCACCTCGGCCTCCAGCACGCGGCCGCATGTGAGCGTCACGCGCGCGCGGCCGTTGACGGGAGGGACAAGGTGGGCGGACGTAAGGATCAGACCGCGCGTGCCGTCAACCACTACACCGCTCCCCCTGTTGCGTGCACGAGTTGTGATTGCTGTTGCTTGCCAAGACAGTTCTGTAATAAAAAGCAGAATGACGTCCGCAGCATGCACTCACGCGTGTCCACATGCATGCCCTTAGATATGCCAACGCGGGTACGCAAGCACGTGCATGTGCTTGTGCATGCGTGTGTGTATGCCTAACTGCAGTGGCAATGCACACTCACTGGCCTTCCTGAGCCTTGGATGGCGCATGCAATGCGTCACCGAAGAAGTAGCCGAGCACCCCTCGCTCAAGGTCTTCGGGTCTGCAAACGCATACGCTTCACGTCAATTGAGGCACTCCAAGCATGCAATGCACAGCAACCGCATGAAACAGCAACAAGCCTGCCTGCGTGTGTCGATGCGCACGACTGCGGGTGCAATTCTATCCGCGGCCACACGCACAAAGTTGTGAGAGGCCGGCACGCCCGCGCGCACCAGGCCGGCGAGGCCCGAGGATGCGAAGCAGAGCGGGGGGACTGCAAACAAAAATGATGCTGTGGACGTGGAGCACAAGACGTGCGCCGCCCACCCGCCGGCAAATGCGCACACGGCCGTCGGGAGCCTTGCCTGGCAAAGCAGCATGCCATAGCAGTTAGGCCTCGGCCAGCCAGCCTTCCAGCTGGCCAAGACTAGAGCATAGCTGAGAGAAAAGTCACACACTCAGCTTTACAAAGGGAGATTGACTGCTGTGCACACCTGTTCATCAGCGCAAAGAAGCATTCAAGAAGCATCAATGCGCTCACTGATGTGAACGTGAATTGACTGGCCATGGGAGGATAAATCACCCGACCAACAACTTCACGCAGTCAAGAACTGACGTGCATAGTGTATTCAAGTGCTATAGTACCAGCAACATGCAAGCCATTGCGATGCTCGTAAGATGATGTACACACCATGAAGAAAGCATGCTGGGGTTGTGGACAGCTGAAGCAAGCAAGCACGCAATTCACCAGCATGCACAAGAGGTTTGCTGTCTCGTGCGATTGATCAACACGCCGCATGTGTTTCTTGCGAATTTCAAAATCACAGGCACACATCCACCACCTGTGGCAGCTGCCTGTGTCTGCCCCTCCCGCCGTCCTTCTCCGTCGGCAGGAGTGGTGCTGAAGAAGGAGGCGACGCTCCTGCGCTAGCACTGCTGTCGCCATGGCAGCGAGAAGCAGGCGGCTGCTGCCGCTTCCTCCTCCTCTTCGGCCTGAAGTCCTCCGGCAGCCATGACGAGCCCCAGCCGGAGCTACCCCACGCCGGCCCGCACGACGCCGCCGCCCAGCCGCCTCCGAACATGCCGCACGGGACACACACGGCCAAGCACGGCAGCGATCACTTCGCAATTGCGCTGTGGAATTCAAGCTGTCAGCTTCACTATGTGAACTGTAGTTTACGCAGTGTTGAGTAGACTCGACGCTGCGGAGTTCGTGGTGTGAGCTGTGATGTAGGCGCTTTTGAGCTCACACAGTGTAAGCCTCGTGCAGGCCACAGTTTGCAGGCCATTTTTTGACATGCACGGTGGGAAGTCTATGGTGTAAGCTTTGTGCACAACACAGTCAGTCTGTTGAATCTGCATTGTGAACTTTACAGTACTTCACAACGCAGTTGCACGAGGGCACAACAGAGAGTGCCTGTGTCAAGTCCAATGCACGGCTGGCCTGCAGGTACCGCATCCTGTGTCATCGCCTGCGTGTCGATATCGAGATCGAGATTGAGAGAGCGAGAGCGAGAGCGAGAGAGAGCGAGAGAGAGCGAGAGAGAGAGAAAACACCGCCGCTGCTTCAGCTTGCATTAGGTTGCTCTAGGCCCCTTCCTAGCTCTCTGGTGTACACAAGAACGTCAAGGGTATTGTGTATGTTTGATGCCTGCTTGCCTGAACTGGCTGGAGTGTGCGTTAGCACATGCCGTATGACTGTGCAAGAGTGGCACAGTTGATTGGATAATTGCAACGACGCACTCAGCTGAACTCGCATGCAGCTTAAGAACCTGCAACATGACCCCATGCAATTGAATTGAAGGACCGGAGACAAAGACTTGGGCACATAACTTCCTTTTTTCGGGCATGCTGCTGCCTCATGGCATTAACACAGTAGAGCTCTCTCAGTAGAGACACAGCAAACTGCTGCACTCGCACGCACCGAGGCGATTCATGCAACCCATCTGTGCATGTGATGGTGGGTCTGATGTGGCATGCAGTGTCGTGTCGCACCACTGCGGAAGGCATTGTACAGAGATCAACACATGCTCATAATACATGTACGTTGGGGCCTTAGAAGCACCACGCAGCATTGACAGCTGACTGATCGCCGTTCGCGAGCAAAAGCCTTGATGTGCGTGTTTTTATCGTACACTACAACTCGATAGATCAGCCTCTTCTAAAAACCTGCAACCAGCGGCCACAGCTGGCAGGCACTAACTTATTTATCGCTATGCGTGGCGTGCTTACATACACATTCAAACACTACAACTGCACGTCATGTGAGTCCGTGTGATATCGGTACAAGGGGGCTGAAGCTGTGCGCATGAAGTGGCGGGCACTAGGAAGCAATTCTAACAGACGTGTTGGTCAGCTTTACTCCACTTTGAGCTCGGTCATGACATTGAGCTGAGGCCGCTTGTAGCGCCTCAGTAGCAGCGAGGAGCAGACCACACTCACAGAGGAGAAAGCCATGGCTCCGCCTGCAACCCAAGGCGGGAGGCGTAACCGTAGAGACGGGTACAATGCGCCGGCTGCGATCGGGATGCCCAACACATTGTATCCCAAAGCCCACAGGTAATTCATCTGTATCCGTCTGACCGTCTTGCGAGAGAGGTCGATCGCCGTGATGACGTCCTCGAGGTTGCTTCGCATCAGCACATAGTCAGCAGCCTCCATGGCGACGTCTGTGCCAGCACCGACGGCGATGCCAACATCCGCGGCAGCAAGCGCGGGTGCGTCGTTCACGCCATCGCCGACCATCGCAACAACCCGGCCTTCGGACTGCAGCTCCCTGATCACCTCAGCCTTGCCGGCGGGCAACACTTCGGACACCACCTTGGCAATGCCAACTTCAGCTGCGATCGCATCGGCCGTGAGGCGGTTGTCCCCCGTCAACAGGAAAGTCTGTATCTTCATCCGATGCAGGCGCTGCACCACAGCAGCTGCCTCTGGCTTGATTGGGTCTGATATACTGAAAGCCATGACAAGCACACCATCGACAGCGGCTAGGATGCCGGTTCTACCCTTCTCTTCTTGTTCACGAAGAAACTCGTGGGCGACAGACAACATTTGTATTCCGCACTCCTGCATCAATCGCCTGTTGCCTACAACTACACTCCTGCCCTGAACCTTGCAACGGATGCCGCGTCCATGCACGGCCTCAAACTCAGTAGGCTGTGGCAGTGCTGCTTTGATGTTGGTCATATCATCAGGCACACCAGCGTGTTGAATGCGAGCGTGCTGCACGACAGCTGATGCCAATGGATGCTCACTGCTCGCCTGCAATGACAAAGAGCAATGAGGCACAAAATAACATGCAGCACTGCTATCTGAGAAATTGTGCAAGCAGCAGTACACATACAACACAATCGTCTTTAAGCGCATACCTCTGCTGCGGCAATAAGAGGCAACACTTCCCGCTCTTTCGCAGTACCGAGCAACTTGGCACCCGTGACCATGGGTTTACCTCTTGTTAGCGTGCCGGTCTTGTCAAAAACAACTGTTTGGATCTGTGAAGTGGAGAGGAAACATATTATTCTGCTGCCATCTAACAAACTCAGGCTGAACTGAAATATTGTTTATCATATGACAGTACCTGATGGCCTCTTTCAAGAGCATCCCCGCCTTTGATAAGAATTCCATTAGAGGCGCCAACGCCAGTGCCCACCATGACTGCTGTCGGAGTCGCCAGCCCGAGTGCGCAGGGGCAGGCAATGACAAGGACAGCAATGCTGAACAGAACTGCCAGCATGAAGTGGCTGGTGCCGACAGGGAGCCAGTCATCGGGGACAAAGCCGCACGCGCCAGCCATGAACCAGACGAAAAACGTGATGACTGCCAGCATCACCACAACAGGCACAAAGATTGCCGACACCTTGTCTGCAAAGGCCTGCAACAACGGCTTCAGGGGTCAACACCTTGCAAGCGTGCATGCCGTCAAGTTGAGATGCACTACGCATGCACACCTGAATGGGAGCCTTGGACATTTGTGCAGCCTCAACTAAGCGCACAATCTGGGCAAGCGCAGTCTCCGCCCCAACACGAGTTGCGCGCACAAACAAAACGCCACTGGTGTTTATCGTTCCGCCAATCACCGTGTCTTTCACCCGTTTTGACACTGGCAGCGGTTCACCCGAAATCATGCTCTCATTTACATAGCTTTCCCCGGAGACCACCTCCCCATCCGCAGCCATCTTGGCACCAGGCAGCACTTTCAATATGTCACCGCGCTGCACGAGCTGTGTTGGTATTTCCTACACAGGGCAAGGCAGTAAGTGTCACATGTACAAACAAGCCAAAAAAAAAAAAATAACAGTATGCATGCAAGGGCTCAATACTGACCTGTTCAGTAACCACTTCCCCCTGGTCGTTGTAAGAGACGAGAATCGCCTGTGTGGGTGCTAGAAGCATCAATTTGGTTATGGCCTCAGACGTTTTTCGCTTGGCAAGGACCTGCATGCGTACAAATTAGTGCGATGCACACAGTTGAACAGCCTCCCATATGTACAGCATATACAAGGCTTACCTCCATGTACTTGCCAAGAAGAATGAAGGTGATGAGCATTGCACTCGTTTCAAAGAAGTTGTTGCTCTCGATGCTTGCATTGGACGCAGCCACAATGACACTCAAGCAGGAGTAGATATAAGAGGCGTTGGTTCCCAAAGCAACGAGTACGTCCATGTTGGCTGCACCATTCTTGAGCGCCTTAACGGCTCCAACATAAAAGCGCCAGCCGACAACGAACTGCACTGGTGTGACCAAAGCCCACTTGATGATGTCTGACAGTTGAAACCAGCAGACCTTCATTTCCAGACAGGCTTTGAAGAACGGGATCATGGGCAACACCATGGCTACTAGGAATGTGGGGATGGTGAAGGTGGCGCTGAGCAGCAGCAGATTCCTCCAGTATTCACTTTCGGAAGCACGTTTGTGGCCGGCATTGCCTTGACTGTCGGCATCCACTTCAGCAGCAAAACCGCAATCATCAACGGCAGTCAGCAAAGCACGTGGCCCTGTCTTGTCAGGATGATACATGACCACCTGCAAGACATGCGCTGCTTACACACATTGCGCTAGCAGAAGGGCTGGGCAACCTTGCCAAGCTTTCACATGCGAAGTATTTCCATCAAACACCACATACCGCTTTCCCGGCGAGAAGGTTGACACCGACATCCATGACGCCCGGCACAAGCAACAAAGCCCGCTGCACAGCACTTGTGCATGCAGAGCAAGTCATGCCTTCAATCCGTAACTTGCAAACACCACTCGACGCAAGGGTGATCAGGGCAGCATCAAAACCAGCGTCTTCGATGGCTTCCTTGAGCTGATCAGTCTTCACTTGTGTAGAGTCGTACTCAACTTCTGCTTCCTCTGTGGTCAAAGCCACAGAAGCCTTGCGCACGCCTGGCACCAACTTCAACGCCTTCTCTACTGAAGTACTGTGCACAACGTTGAGTCAGCAACCTGTGCTGGTGCTGGTACCCACGCATATGAGATTTGCAACACAGTGTGCAGTAGCTAACTGCCAGGGTACCTGCATGCGGAGCAGGTCATGCCTTTGACGGAGAAACGAGCTGTTTCTATCCGTCGACCTGTTGTCTGCTCAATGGAACCACCTGGCTTTGCTAGAACCTCCACATCAAAACCTGCATCGTCCACTGCTTGCGTGATGTCGTCCACCTGATCAGCCTTGTCAGCAACACCACACAATAGCACTAACATCAGTCATGAGAAACATGGCACTGTATTAAACACCTTGACTTTGCTTGGCAGATACGTGACAACTGCCTTGTTCTGCAAGAGAGCCACTGTTGCTGAGGTGATGCCAGGAACTGCCATGAGAGCGTTCTCAACAGCGGTAGAGCACGCCGAGCACGTCATGCCGCCAACATGTAAACTGACTGTCTGTTCTTTGGTGGTGGCCTGCATTTGAGGTAGTTCATCCGTAAGGATACATGCAAGAGGTGCACGCAACAATTCGCAGTAGTCAATCTGCCTGTAACATGTTCCAAGCTGTGCAAAGTAGACAAAAACTGCGCTTGCGGAAAAAAAAAGTGCCAGCTGATCACCATGCCATTCGCATGACAACTCTACAAGAACAGCTGATAGACTTATCGTTGCCCAGCAACATGCACGCAACCATTCAATCCGTTGGCTGCATGATGAACAACGCGTCTACAAGACAAACACCGTACGTGCAACAAGAAATGCAGCACACGCGCAAGCATGCAGCCACCTCAGGTACTGGTACACAGACAACCATATAAGGCGCATTCCTTTAGCATGCATTGTGTTGTGAAGTGGCGCAATTGCAACAAGACGATGGCAATGAATGAACCTCGTATGAAGCCGAAGCAGGTCTTGTGCTTCTAAAAGGCTATGCAAAATTGCTACATAATTGATTTGGTGCTGAACAGTCTGATAAAAGAGAAGCAACCTTTTATTCGCAGTGAGCAGCTCTTGTGGAACAAGAGCTGCTCACTGCGAATAAAACAACACAGCTATTGCTCGCACGCCTGTGTCGTTCTTGTACACGAACAGTCATACAATCACGCTAACAGCGATGTCAAGTTGAACAACGCTCGACTTGGTGTCAAAAACAATATGCCCCAGTTGTGTTTCTCAGCTGCGCACCTTCTCATCCCAGCCTGTAAGCTCCATGTCGGGCTCTCCCAGCAGACGCTGAGCTTCCGAATCCATCTTGGCAGTAGCGGGCTTCTTGGTTTTCCCCATGTTGGCGAATTTGTGTTTTCCCACACAGTAGAAGAAGCCTTAGACCAAGCCTAGCCTCCTCAACAACACGCTCCCATCCCAAGTCCACTCTATAAAGACCACGCGCCTAAACCTACGCCAAAGTAGGGGACACAGCCATAAATAACCGTCCAGAGCTATAATTACTTAGTGAATACCTTTGAGCACAGTAGCAACTCGTTCTATCAATGCCCTTGCCCCTGCCTCCGACGACGACAGCGACGTCGCCGCCTACGCCGCCGCCCGCGCCACGCGGCAACAAACCCTTAACGTGGCTAGGGTGGACACGCGTACGGTATGACATTGCGTACCGTACCGCAGCACATCACCATCCGTTCTCGTTGGTTCTCAATTACAGAAACTTCCGCTGCCGCCGTTTTTGCTGGCTTCCTAGTTAGCTACCGGAAGCAGATGTGGACTTCCCTGATTTGTGGCTGCCAGTGCGCCAGCTGCACATGCGAGTTGATTAGCAACGGCGGTGGTGGTGGTGGTGACGGCGGTGGTGTCGTTGTGGCTGCGGTTGGAGTGGTTGATTTCCTGCTGGGTTGTATTCAGTGCTGGACGTTGCACTGCAGGTCAAATCGCTGCAGGACGACAGGCGGATCTTGCGGATCTAGCTTGTGTGCATTAGGGTTTGTAAGGTGAGCTTTGTGGCATGCATGGGCTTGGCAGCTGTGTTGTTGATAGTCGTTGATTATTTTTATGCGCGTGCTGGTGGTTGTGAAACCCCAACAGTTAATTCAGTTAATTGCAAACACTCCGCATGTCGCGTAGCCCATCAGCTGACTGCTTTGATTGTTGTTGTTAGTGAACTTGCCTCGTGTGATGACACCACTTGCATGCCAGTTCGACGAGATCGCAAAGCTCAGTTGTGATTCTCGTTGTAATTGCATTTCTTGTTCCACGTTAAAGCACCAAAAGTTTCGTTGCCGCACTAGCTGATGACACCGACAGCTCTGTCGTCTATCCAGTTTAAGTCGGTTGATCTTGGCTTCACATTACGATGCTTCAAAAATAATTTGGAATTTGGGTTCTGTACAGGCATAGCAGCAAGCATGGAGGAGTGGTGTGCTGTGTGCGCTGAGCCGCTGGAGTGGTGTGCCGTGGGGCGGTGCCACCACAGGGAAGTCTGCGCAGTCTGCACTGCACGCCTGCGGCTCATCATGAACGACAGGAGCTGCTGCATATGCAAGCAGCCCTTGCCGGAGGTGTTTGTCACCAAGGTGAGATATCAGCTGCTATGCTGTATTGCAGCTGCCTGCCTGTCCTTTCTGCAGTCTCATAGAGGTACACACGACGTGTTGCATGTTGCGTTCATGTGTAGTGCCGGGGAGAGTATGACAGTGTGTTGGATGTCTGCAAGGGTTGCACTTGCTTATGCAATGCTTGCTACACTGCAGTTTCTTGGCGACTACACAGCTACGCCACCAAATTTTGACCAGCTCGCAACCAAAGTTAAGGGCAAGGGTGCTGGTGGAGAGTACTACTACGATGACACTCTGGCAGCTTATTTTGATGATGAGGATCAGCTCAAGTACCTGGGGGATATGTATACCCTGACATGCGCCGTCTGCGATTCGGAGGTCCCCGCTGATAAGAAGCCATTCAAAGACACGGAAGCCCTCAAACGGCATCTCAGCTTGCACCAGGTAACCAGCACAACAGTTGTAGACACCCCCGTGTCGTGGGTTTGCGGCTGGTGCATAGATGCTACTGGCAAAATGAATAAAGGGTCAGCACATGGCATGCCTGTCTTACTCACACGCTTGTTCTGCAGCGATTCATGTGCGACTTGTGCTTGGAGAGCAGGAAGGTATTTGTGCGTGAGCAACGATTGTACAGCAAGGCACAGCTTGAGCAGCACCAGCGTGGGGGTTCAGCAGAGGTACCAAGTGCTTGTCTCGATGTGGGGGCACTTGCAGAGGCATTTGACCAGTTTTGTGCAGGTTGACGGTGGTGCTGAGGAAAGCGGAGGCTTTAAGGGTCATCCGATGTGTGGCTTCTGCAAGCAACGGTTTTATGACAGCGCAGGTATGCATGTGATGGTGCGGTGAACGCGTGCAGCCTGTCATACTATTTGGTGTCTGAGGCGATACTTTGCAGCTCTGTACCAGCACATGACAACCGGCCACTTCTCATGCCACATCTGCCAACGCCAGCGCCCCGATGTGTTTGAGTACTACCGCGATTACCCTCAGCTGGAGGACCACTTCAAGCGTAGTCACTTCCTTTGTGAGCATCCTTCATGCTTAGAGAAGAAGTTTGTAGTATTTGCGGCAGAGCCTGATTACAAGAGGCATGTCGCGATGGAACACGGTGATGGGCTTTCTCAGGCGCAGCGGCGTGCTGCTCTGCAGATACCTGTCAATTTCAGATATCGTCGGCCAGGAGAAAATGAAGAATTTGACCATGACAGAGGTGCAACATCCATGCCACCAAGCAAGCATACAAATCTGTCCTTCACACTTGGCATGACTGAGACCTCTTGTGTGTGAAGGTGGACGTCGGGATAGAGGCCGAGGTCGGGGCCGGGGTGGTGCAGCTCCGAGAGTCCCCAGGCCGCATAGTGTGTCCCCACCTCCCCGACAGTTATCTGACACTGAAGTCACAGTGAGTGCGTTGGATGATGCGGCTGCTTTTCCACTTCCATCCGGGGCCTTTGCGTCCAGCCACGGTGCGCTGGAGTCCTCTGGGCGCTGGGTACAGGTAATGACACGCGAGCCGGGGAAGAGGGGGGGGGGGGGGGGGGG
>RHPI01002503.1:877074-902725 GCA_009103225.1 Chlorokybus atmophyticus
GTGTTATTATCATATCTAAGAGGAATGTTGAAACGTCTGCAATGTGTCATTCTGCAGGCTGCTGGGTCCCCAGGCGGTGTCCTGCAAGGCGAAGCTTTCCCCCCACTTCCTGGCACGTCACGCAGTGCACGTAGAAGAGCAAGAGGGCGCGGGTTTGCGCAAATCGTTGGTGGCCAGGCATCTTTTGGCACACCTCGCGTACTTCATGCAGGTCAGTGTTGCTGTGTAGTGACACGTTTAGATGATGTGAATGTGTTTAAGCAGTATGCTTACACAAATACGTGCATGCACTGCAGCTGGACGTCACTCGGCCCCAGCAGCTCCTGCGAGTGCATATGGTGCAGATGAAACAATTGGAGAGCCAGCATCCATTGTGATGACAAGGCCTGTGGACCGAGTATCACGTCCCTCGAGCTCAACCGGTATACACTGACTTCGCTTGCTTCCATACTGAAAAGTAGACACTGTGGGGCAGTTGTCCAGGCCTGTCACGATATGTTCATTGCAGTAGGAATTACAAATTCAACCACTGATGTTGGGTCAACACAATGCAGGGAATGCGGGAGCTGCTGAAGCGTGTCCAAGCGCCGAGGACATGGAGAGGTTGAAAGCGGCGAACCGGGAGGTTGTGGAGAAAGTCCGGCAAGCATTGGGAGGGGACGAGGAGAAGTTCCGGTCTTTTCGTGAGCGCTCAGCGCAGTTCCGACAGGGTCGACTCTCTGTCGCTGAGTACTTCACTTACGTGCAGCAGCTCGGCCTGGCGGAACATTTGCCGGCACTGATATCACTACTACCGACTTCGGACCCAAAGAAACAGGAGCTGCAGCTGTTGTTGAATCAGTCTGTCCAGGCCAGCCGGCACGCAGCAGCAAACCCTTTGCCTTCAGCAAGCAGCCATAGCACAGCAGTCCGAATGACTCACTCCAGCAGTGCTCCGGACTTGCAAAGCAGAAGCAGTGCTGCAGTCTCATCTTGGATTTGCTCCCAGTGCACGTATCAGAACTCTGACAGCAGCTCAGCGTGTGCAATGTGTCACGCGCCAAGGCAGAGCGGCCAAGCAGCATCTTCAACCTCCTACGCCAAGAAGACTAAAAAGCAGAGCATTAGGTTGACAGGCGGGTTGGGCTCGGTTCATGACTTGCTAGAACAGTTGCCTGGCGGGTCGGGCCAAGGGCCGGGGCCGAGCGCGGCTGGTGGCGGGCGAGGCGTCCCGCCTGCAAGGGGCGCGTGGGCCAACGGGGGCGGGGCGCGCTTGGCGCACAAAACTAGTGTCGTTAACACTGCTTGGAGTAGGACAGATGGTTGAATGTGATAAGCTTGCTCAGAGGAGTGCGCTTGCCAAGCTGCTTGTGTCAAGATGCATTGTTTTCTGCACAGCAAAGCATGTATTTGCCAGCCCCAACTGCGACACCTACTTGTGCTTTGATTTGCGTTTCTAGTTGCTTTGCTTGCCCTCTCTCCCTCTCTCCCTCTCTCCCTCTCTCCCTCTCTCGCTCTCTCCCTCTCCCTCGCCCTCGCTCGCGCTCGCGCTCGCGCTCGCGCTCTCTCTCTCTCTCTCTCTCTCTCTCTCTCTCTCTCTCTCTCTCTCTCTCTCTCTCTCTCTCTCTCTCTCTCTCTCTCTCTCTCTCTCTCTCTCTCTCTCTCTCTCTCTCTCTCTCTCTCTCTCTCTCTCTCTCTCTCTCTCTCTCTCTCTCTCTCTCTCTCTCTCTCTCTCTCTCTCTCTCTCTCTCTCTCTCTCTCTCTCTCTCTCTCTCTCTCTCTCTCTCTCTCTCTCTCTCTCTCTCTCTCTCTCTCTCTCTCTCTCTCTCTCTCTCTCTCTCTCTCTCTCTCTCTCTCTCTCTCTCTCTCTCTCTCTCTCTCTCTCTCTCTCTCTCTCTCTNTCTCTCTCTCTCTCTCTCTCTCTCTCTCTCTCTCTCTCTCTCTCTCTCTCTCTCTCTCTCTCTCTCTCTCTCTCTCTCTCTCTCTCTCATGTATTGAGACCTCCCGAACAGCGAATGCTGAAAGGCAACTCCATGAAGACGTTGACTCAACAGCTGTACTGCACAATGAGGAGAGCATCCAACTCATTCGAGACAAGTTGTTTCTGCTTGCTTTTGTTACCTGGATGACGCTACATATCTCTGAGCTTTAACTTTTGATAAATGTTTTTTGTTATAACTTCAACTACATGGCTCGAGCATCCAGATGCTTGGAGAGTTTCCAGTTTGATGCAATCAAGTTGTGCATGCTTGCAGGCTGCTGAGTTGCGCTGCTGCTCAACAAGTCCTCCCGGCGTGACTGCTGCATGGCTGTTGTTGTTGTTGTTGGCAGCACAAGAAGTCTTTGTGGTAGTGGTAGTGTGACCCGGTGGTTGTGTACGTAAGCTCAGAGGTACGTGTGTAGAGCTGCTGCTCGCATGAGCATGTTCAGCATGTGCTATGATTGTGCCTAGCATGTTGCATTGTTGCAAATGCAACTGCAATTGTTATACACTAAATTATTGCTAGCTTGGGGACTCTGAGCAACTGCATAACCTGAAGTGTGCAAACCAGTAGTCTCATGGATGTCACACAGATCACTAATGCAATCCGCTCAGGCACGATCAACTCGCAACTTGTGCCCAGCACGTTGTTAACTTTCTCCACGCAAACAGCAAGTGACAAGCTGCACGAGGTATGTGGCACGGCCGCAGAACCTTTCCGCTTCCTGAATGTCAACGCAAGCGAAGGCAAACTTTTCTACCTCTGCACTGCGACAGAGTGGTGAGTTGCCACTGTTGCAAAAACAAAACCGTGGCCCTGATGTGGACAGCAGCCACGTGGCAAGCATGGCGGCGGCGGCGCTGGTGAGGCCTGGTCGTGTCTTGGCAACAGACGGCTGAAGGTGTCAGCCCGTCACTTAGGCAGCTTGCTGCGCACAGCCGTCCGCGTGTAGCATAGCAGGTTTGGTACTGGCCGGCCTCAGCAAGGCATGGCGGCGAGAGCGGCGGCGATTGCGGCGGCGGCGGGGTGGGTGGCGTCGGTGCAGGAGCTGCCCAGGGAGGAGACGCGCTGGTTTTACGCAAAAGCTCCAGTGACGCGTAGGCCCTTGAACACTGCCACGCACATGCACGCGCACACGCATGAAAAGTTGGAGCTGCAGCTCACGTGCAGTACACACTGATTGGCTTAGACAGTGCTTGTACACATACACTGCTTTGTCTGCAAAGAGCTTGCAAAGCGTTGAGCTTACAGAACTGCCAGAGAGCGTTTGAGCTTGACACAGAAGAGCATATGTAGTGCATGGGCAACTTGCCGTTGCTTGCCTCGGTAGCTGTCAATGACACTACATTCCATGTGTCAACTGAGAAGCTGCAAGTCAGTCAGCTGTGGATCTCTTCAATCTGGCGCATGCATGAGGCCTGCAGTGGACATGACAGCTATTGGCCAATTGTATTGTTACACATACGAGCGCTACAGGCCAGATTCAACGGCAGGTTTCGCTTGTATGTACTACTGCTGTTGCTCAACGCAACCTTCGCAGCCTTATTGTAGCGTACTTATGATATAATCGTGCACTCAGCAACAGCCACACTTGCTATTGAAGTGATGTTACTTGACTGTTGAACGGTGGTTGTTGTTTTTCGTGTTCAATACTTCAAGGACCTGTTCTTAGTGTGGTGCTATTGGTTGCGCATTCTGTTTGGGTGCAAAGCATCCAGGAAGGCTAGTAACATCCGTCGTCATAGTTACAGTGCAGACTTGGCTGACTTAACGCAAGGGTACTACTGACCTCTGCTGCTGGTCCACTTGCAGATTTGACCACCGGGCCGATCATTCCTGAGAGTAATTCGCTGAGGCGCTTCTCACATTATGACTCAATAGTGTTAGAGATAGCCTTTCGCAAGGTATGGGTGTGCTCCCTTACAACAACATGCTTGTACTCAGATTACTTTTATTTTATTCCTGATAGCAATTGGATTGCTGCAGAAAGAGCAGGAGTACATTGCTGAGTGGTGGAAAGAGTACGGGGAGGCCGGAGGCAGTCACAAGGATGAAACCTCTGTGGCTGATGTGCTGCCCAATGCTGAGGATGACGCGGACGAGGTGGACATTGGGGTCGTCGTGCGTGGTGGCCTGTATGAGGTATGGACTTGCTCGCAGTCACGCTTGCCCTTGCACAATATCACAAGCACGTGCTGCAGCTTGACACAATTGCAATGGATCGATCAGTCTGTGCATGACCGGTTTCCACTGCAGCTGAGTGTTGTTTGCAAATGACAGCCATGCTCCGTTATGCCATGAAGCTATGAATGGCAACCACTTGTGCATGCACGGTGTACTTTGACATTCCCTGCTTGGAGCGTGCATTGTACAGATGGCTCTGGTTCTGTGGACAGGTGGACTTAAAGACGCGGTTATGCACGACAGCGTACTGGATAGGGGAGGCGTACCGAGTGCAGCGCGGAACGTGGTTTGCAGAAAAGTCCTCCGCCACATGGCTCCCAGTCAGAGAGGACGTTGCCGAGCAGCTGGAAACTGCTTACCGTAACCAGGCAACTTTCGTTCAATGTCCACTGTCACTGTACACATTGAGCAATATCTGTCATCAATGTCGGTTGCATGGAACAGGCATGGCGCAAGCGAATAGTGCAGTCATCCGGCGTCAATGCCTCGAGAGTAGAACTCTCCACGACTCTGGTACGGCGAGTTTGGTCATCTTCTTTCTCAATCGTGTTGGCAGGCTGGTTGCTCTCACGCTGGTGCAGACTGGGAGGCTGACATTCCTGGCAGCATGCAAAGCATGTGCCCCTCCCAGTGTGCATTGATGAACATGTGACAAGCGGGTTCTCACAGGGCTGGCATGCACTATTTATGGGAGAGGGTGACCAGTGGGAAGCGTACTTGTGTCCCGATGACATGACAACGAAGCTTACCCGCGCGTTGACCGGCTCATCCGGTTCCAAGCCTGTTGGTTACAAACTCCGGCGCGGCTATCTGCATCCAGATGTTAGCACTCTGGTGCGCATGTGTGCTGGCGTCAACACTTCATCACAACCCCTGTTTGCGTGACACACATTAGCAACATGGTGTGTGTCATTAACCGAGCTTTGGTTCCGCAGAGTACAACTTCCCGGGCTCGTGAAGAACGGGAGGACTACTGTGCACAGGTGTGTTGGCTGGTTGTTCTAATGTCCGTCATTGCGACAGCGACGATCGGCTCAGTCACGCAGGCTTTTTCTGCTTCTCTGGGTCTCATTTGCTATGTACTAAAGTCCCGGACATGCTAATCCTCATGCAGGTTCCCGTGGGTCACCTCATGCTGGTGGTTCATGGCATTGGCCAGCGCATGCTGGGGGCCGACTTTCCTGGTCAGGTATGCGCTGCATATGCATGACAATGCCAGCAAGCAAAGTGCCACTGGGATGGTTGTGCATCATGACATGACACATGTTGATGAGACGGTCACAGGTTGGCACAATGCGAGACGCAGCATATGAAATGGCAAAGCAGAACCTGCCACTGGAGCTGCGATCAAAGCAGCGTGTGGAGTACTTACCTGTCCTGGTACTCATCTCATCATCATGCCGTGGCTGCACTTTGTGTGGAACTATTGATGTGTCTGCTGTCGCTCGTGTGCAGTGGCGTAAGACGCTTGCCATTGCAGCGGATGATCTGGCCGATGAGATCACAATGGACAGTCTGCGCTCCGTTCGCGACATGCTCAACGCCACTGCGCTGGATGTGTTGTATTACATGAGCCCGCCGCATTGCCAGAACATCATCTTTGAAGTCACGCGCAGTCTCAACCGTGTCTACCGCAAGTTCCGCCGACGAAACCCTGTCTTCACTGGCAAGGTACTACAATGCAGCGCGCGCACACGTACACATGGGCACACGCACACAAATGTGCACACATGACAGCCATTCTGTCGCTAGCATTCGTAAGAATTTACTGTGTTGGGTGCTCAGCTATATATTCAATCTTGCAATCGTGCAGGCAGCACTATGTTGGCCTGATGGCACACTAGTTGCCTCATACCCATGCACTGCTCTGGATGTTGCAGGTTTCAATTATTGGGCACAGCTTGGGCAGTGTCCTTGTGTTCGACATCCTCTCGCACCAGGCTGGCGGTTCAGCTGCAGACTATCACCCAGACACGGAACAGGAACGGGAGGACCACACCGCGCTGCTGCAAAGCGCGTTCCCGAACTTGAGAGATTCCCCACCCACCACGCCGGTGGCGGCAGCAACACCAGCTGGTGCCGGCATCGAAGCGGTTGAAGCCCCCGCTGCAAGCACACCTTCACCGACAACGCCGCCGCCTAAGCCAGCAGACATTCAGATTGCTTCACTACAGACACAGGTGAGTATCACAGTGGATACATCATTGTAACAATGGCTGTATTGTCTATTTCTCAGTTGTTTCATAGGGATACCAGACATGTTTGAACAATGAGACGATGCACTGCATGTACACAGTTCTCTTTTGTCTCATCCGTGCAGATAGATCAGTTGCAGTCCCGCATCGATGCCTTAAAGACTGCAAGCCCAGCCGCCGAGTCTGCAGAAGACCTCTACGAACCGCTGTTTCGCTCCCCGCAATCGCAGAAACCAGAGCGCCCCGACCCCGTTGCAGAAAACATCAGCTACTCGCCTCCCATCACTTACATGCGACTCCTTTTCCCGGTACACACTGCGTGGCATGGTGAACTCCTACCCAACATGCACAGGCACACAAACTCTGGATGTGAAGTCTGTTGGCTGAGTACGCGTCTCACATGCAGGTCCACACGTACATTGCGTTGGGCTCGCCTCTGGGACTCTTCCTGGCGCTGCGCGGGATCATGATCGGTCCCAGCACTCCCATCACCATCAACAAGGAGATGCCGGCGGTGGAGCACATGTTCAACCTCTTCCACCCGTATGACATCGTGGCGTACCGTCTGGAACCGCTGGTCACGCGAGACATGAGCAAAATCAAGCCCGTGAGAGTGCCATACCACAAGGGAGGATCGCGGTTCCACATTGGAGTGCAGAAGTTCAGCGAAGACATATGGGCTGGCAGCTCAAGGTGACACTATCAATGCAAGAACCAAGAACAAACACCATGTGGTACATCCTTGACGCGTATCTGATCGATTTTGTGTGGCAGGCTGAGCGCGAATATGCGTTCTGTCTTTTCCAAAAAGTCCTCATCTGGGCCCTCTGAACAAGATGATCCTGAGAAGATAACCGACCCGGTGCTGTTAACTTTGGCGTCCAGCAACAATGGCCGCATGGACTTTGCACTGCAGGTGAGAAGAGCTTGCATTCACATAGTCACAATGCTGTTGATGCTACAGAGCGATTGCTGTGTAAGCTGCGGAAAAGTGAATCTTTTTGGCAATATGATTTCCATTCTGCCTTTGCCAGGAAGCAAGCTTTGAGAATGCGTATCTGGCGGCCGTCAATGCGCACTGGATCTATTGGACGGACAACGACACCGCTCTGTTTATCATGAACCACATCTATAAGGACATCGACGCCGTGGCAACAACATCTCACCGGCGCGTGATCACCAACGAGGAGCCGTCACACGTCCCCTCCGTTAACCTGCTCGCATCCGATGGCGTCAAACCCGACCCGACCGCATTTCAGAACGCCATTGCAGACTCGGAAGCCTTCCATGAAGCGCTCAAGATGGTGAGTCGTTAGGGGTGAGAGAGCTTTGTTGGCTGCTGTGTGTTGAATCAATGTTGTCGGGGGACAGCATTGAAGGTGGCTGTGTGGAGCAGCCATTGCCGGTTCAGCACAATTGATGAGCCTGGGCTGACCATGCTGCCGTCAGCTGGGTTGTAGTGTGCTGTGTGTATAGAGTGTGCGCGTGATTGATTGTGAGCCTGATTGGGTAGGTAGTGTAGATAGGCTGGAGATTGCGCATGTGCATGGATTGCTGTCAGGAGGAGACTGTGGTATTGTCGTGCTGCATGTTCGATGAAAGTTGTGCAAGAGTTGTGTCAACCGCGCCATGGTTCACTGAACATAAAGTGGGGATTAGAGTCCACCCTTGATTTGGTAGACGTCATTGTCATGGGATTGGTCACCTGCAAAACTTGTGTGCAGGTTTGTTGCTGTCCATAAAATGATTGCATAATAAACAATTCCCTAACCACCCTCCCCACGGAACAATGCAACACATCAAGGGTGGGTTCACTGGTGTCATAATGGGGAGGACCGCGTGGCGTATGAGAGGTGGTGCACATGCTTTCTCCAAAAACGCATGTTGATAGACATGGAGCAAACAAATCGTTAGACCACAAATATGCTGCACGTATCCAGGTTGTGGTGGGGCATCCGCTTGCATACACAATACACAGCCGCTCCATGACGCTTGCATTCGTTTACCAAGCGGCGTAAGACCACCAGCACAAGGCTTTCAGGGCGTTTAACTGTCGGCTGTGACTATACACCGCGCTGACCATGGGTACCAGTCCTGCACACATCCTTGCATTCTATTTATTCTACAATAGTATCTCTGAGTTTTAGTACATTGATTTGGCGTGTCTTGCCTTCTTAACTGCTCTGTGTTTGGTTTCATATGCGTGCACTGCTGCCTGTACATAACCAACAGTAGAGTTGCGGTACAACAAACTCAAGGGTCTTTTAGGGGCCACAGTAGAGCAGCCAGTGTGCAAGTAGTGCAGGCTCGGCAACAATGCAACCAACTCAATTTGCATGGGGGCCAAGGCAGAGTTACATTAACTACTACTCACAAAGACCGCTAGGACCGCAAGGACTACTAAGACAACCCTCAAGCAGCAGCAATAGAGAGCAGGGGCAACCAACAGCAAGGAGTAGTACAACCTGCAGAGAGATCGCACATCTTGCATTTTCTGCGCCTTGCACTTTGGCAGCGCCCAGAAGCATGTGCGTGCATACATACCTGTGCGAGCACGTGTGTGCATGTGTACATCAAATGCAGGACATGCATGCGCATGCACAACGTGTAGTCCAGTCAGCACGCAGCAACACATGCAAGATGTCGTACAAATGACATTTAGTTGACCACCGGGCTACTACTAGCACGCTAATCTACTGCCTCTACCCCGTTAGACATGCAGCAGTCAATATGCAGTTGGTAATCACCTGTACAACACGACCAGTGTGTGTGTGTGCGTGCATGCGCGCGCCAGTGTACAAAAGTGCCATGGACGATGCGCACATGCATGGTTAGCACAACATACATCATATGCCAACAGCCAGACCCACCGACAACTTTACCACCGGGCTAGCTAATACTCAGGTCCACCAACCCAACCACTTAAACTGATACTACATCCCCGTTAGTCATGCATGCATTGCAGCTGTGCTAATCAAAGCAAGCATTGGATGTTTTGTCAGCAAACCAATACAAACTTGGCTTAAGCAACCGTATGTCTGCTGCGCGCCACACATGCATGACGGAACAACGCACATAAAATGGGGCCTTCACAAACACGCACTATGGCGTGTTATCTTCACCATCGAATGCATATGCAACCGCCCTAACGCACTGCACGCAAATGAACTAAAATTACCTCTACCAACCATCACGCAAAGAACTTCACGCCCTCGTCGTCAGCGGTGGCGCCCTTGAACATGCGCGCCTTCCCGCGGTCCTGCAGGAACCGCAGCGCGCGAACCAACATCGCCCGGTCCATCCCGTGCAGCTCTGGTAGGAGAGAAAAGAGTGAGCGGAAGGACAGTAGAAGCCAACAACGAGACATAATCTATGTGGTTACGTGCATATATGCAGTCAACATACCTGTGCCTATTGTGTCATCCCCTGATATCATCTCATCGAGCGTGACAACGCTGTCTGCCAGCGCAGAGTCTCGCACCTGCCATCGACACAGCATGCACAACTGTTAGAGCTGAGTTGTACCTATTGACAGTGCCTTTGGTCTGTGCGGTGTGGCAGTGAGAAGCCAGGTGGTTGAGTGTGCATGCGTACCCAGGTGTAGATGATGTTGGCCCACTCGTCCACAGTGCGCCAAAGCACCAAACACTTCCTCCTGCTCTTGTCGAGCCACTCTGCCCTCCCTAAAAACAAAAACCACAACATTCAGGCCTCACGTGCACACGCGACGCAACATTATCGCGCAACATCACGATCTGTCGTAGGGTCAATTCACTCAACACACGTACAACACTGCCACCATACCTTCTGCCACCAACGCGTCCAGAAACTCCTGCCTTGCTTCGTTGCTCAGCTTTCCTGCAACGCAAGTGCGTTGGCACAGGAGAGAACAACCAAGCATGGGACTATGTTGCTGTCAAGTGAGCCCACGTGAAACCACCAGCATGCGCACACACAGCAACCAAACCGAATGATAAAAGAAAGGGTAAAGCCGAAAATGAAAGTAAACATGAAGCACAGCCGAACATAGCAAAGCAAAGCAGTGCAGAGCAGAGAGTGCAGCAAAGTAGCAGAACAAGGCTAATGTTGGGCGTACTGTCAATTGAGTTGTTGGCAAAGAGCGGTGCGGCGTTGGTTGCTGCTTCGTCGTCTTCTATGTCTAGGACAAACAGTCGCGCGTGTCGGCAGTATCGCAGAATGAGCTCCTTCCACAGCGCACGCTGCTTATCACGCGTTTCCCTCACAGGCTGCAAACTGCGTGAAGGTTGAGCAAGCATACTTTTCATCGCTATGTGTATTCATGTCGTGAGCTGTTGGCTTTTTTGTGCGCGAGACGCAATGCAATAGCTGAGCTGAGCTAAGCTGTGCTTTTCCACAAGTTCAGGAAGTAAAGCGTCTCCATGGCCTTACTACCGACTTAACACACTTGACGCTGTGTTCTGCTACTAGTACTACTCACGTGAAGTAGGGAGGGTAGTGGTAGAAGAAAGGGAAGGTGAAGCCACCGCTGCCTCCGCCGTCCGCCGCCGCCGCCGCTGCGCTCATGCTACCTGCCAAAAGCCGGCTGCGGGTTGCAGCCTGAGTTGCGCAGTAAGCTTAGTTGAACAATCTGCGACCAAGTGTCGGGCACTTGCAGGATGGTAACCGTTGTGTCCGCTGGCCTTTAAACACAGCGAGGTGATTGCAGCGCTCGTGTGTGGCATGACTGTGTTACTGCGGCTGTGTTGTTGTTGTGGTTGTTGTTGTTGTTGCTGTTGCTGTTGTTGTGGGTGTTACTGGTGTTGTCGTCTGATGGTGGTGCCGTGATGCCGTGATCCACTTCGGGCACGTTCAGTATTGCCAGGTTTGCGTCGAGGTTTGCATGGGATGATTGAGTCGTTACCCAAACAACGTACACGTGTTTGTGCTTGCACGCCAACACTTTGCTATGTACACTATTTGTTTTGTACTATGTACACGTGCCATTGCTGCTGCTGGCACGAATTCACAAATACGCTCTTCATCGGGTTTATTGCGACGCATGTGATTGTACCTCATGCACAAGCAGAAGCCACTACAGCACATGACGATCCTTTTGTGCATGCTGTGCATACCCACAACAGGCTAACACTACCATCAGTATATCACGGCATCCAGGTAACCCACAAAGGGCTCGACATACAAGTAACAATACATAATCACAAGACTCCGCACCAAGCGACACAGTCAGTTCTTTATTTGCAGCTTTTTGCTTCTGAGTCCCTGTGGAGACTCTTTCCCTCCATCTCCCACTCCCACGCGAGTACAACCTACTCAAAACAAACAAAACTCAGCTACTACATGCTCTCCTGTTCGCCGCACACAGGCAACACAACGCCTGCTGGCAACCCCTACCCGACACAACACGCTCAATGTGAGCTGCATTGTGCCGATACCGCACAACTACATGCCTGCGTGCCTAAGCGCACAACACTGCACCAATTACAAACCACAAAAACACCACATCAGACCATAGGTGGGCGTCTGTCATTCCCTGTCCATGATCTTGTCTATCGCCGCAGAGAAAGCCGCAAACCCGGCGCAACCCACCAGTGCTGTCTTCGGCCCGGCTGCCCATTAAGCAATTAACATGAGACAAGTTGTTGTGTCAAGCGACGCGCATGACAGAAGCTTTATGTCGCATGCATAACAGTGTCAACAAAACAGATTAACGTACATCTAACAGAGATGGCGCCGCCCGTGAAGCAGCCGGCGTACACGCTGTTCCAGATATCGTGCTTGGCGCGGGCCTGTGAATGTGGCAGTATGAATGCTGCAAGGGGGTTCATGTCAACATGTTGCTTGCTCGGCTTTGTAAATAACACATAGATAACACATAAAAAGACACGTGCACGCACTCGCAAGACCCCAAAGCGCACGCAACTATGCGCGCATACGCGTGTGCACACACACGTGTGCGCGGGTGATACAAGAGTGTGCGGCTCCGACTTGACAAACACAATGCACGCATGTTCTTAACTTCGATTGGGAGATGACTATGGACGCCACAATACATACACATGCACACACTGGCTGAACAACTGTGTGCACATGCGCGTGCGCACGCATACGGGCACACACATGCGCACCTGTGAATGCGCTAATGCATGCACGCACGCGCAAGCATGGGTGTGCACACACGTAAGCACATGTTTGCCCGTGCGCGCGTGCATGCACATGCGCTGTACCTTCTCAATGACGCACTCGGATCCAGAGAACAGCGCGCCCATGACAGCGAAGGTCTTAGCCATAGTGTAAGACCGCGAGCCCATCTGCCTAAAATGACTTACAACCTGCAAGACAACACGTTCAAGATATCACTACTACCACAACAACAATGCGCGCACACACATGTTGTTACCTTCTGCCTTGTTGTCATTCCAGTCTCATCAACCGGGACCGGATCGAAACCGGCGAATGCGATGCCCATCAACACGCCCATGCCCCCGCCTGGGCAGAGGCTTCAGTTTCACACAACCACACAACCCACATCTTACTTCAGAGCGAGTTGTTTGCATGTGTGGTTTGCAAGAGTGCAATGCGGTTATACTACAAGAGTCTAAGTTGTGCCCTGCTCTTGTGCGTGCGTTGTCCGTTGCACACTCACCCATAACGGTGGAGAGTACCGTGCGCACGCCGCAGTTGTTCATCGTCTCTGCTTGCATCATGTCTTGGGGCGTAGGCAATGCGATCTGCGCAGAAGCAAAGCAAGCACATAAGTTCAATTGCCACACACAAGCTTGACACACACATATAAAGCTTGTAACAGGTCTCTCATGAAGTACTTGCTTCACTGCTTGAAACGTTGCGCAGTGTCATGCAAGTCATTGAGAGTGAATGCATGTGTGCACAATCAGTTAATTTTGATGCTGACCGGCTCAGCTTTTGGTATGGGAGGCGGCTTGGAAAAGTCGTCATTGTCGTCCTCCTCCTGGATAGCCGCCGCCTTGACCATGGCAAGCAGGAGGAGGGGGGAGAGAAAGCTAGGAGCGAAGCACCTTAAAGCTTACTCAAAGCTTGCTGTTCAGCTGGTGCAACCTCAACACAGCTTTTGTCTGGTTGAACGTTGCTTATTCTGAATTCCTGCCAGCTGTTGAAATATCTATTGAAGAACTTCTTCTAGGTCCTACAGAGGCAGGAAATGCTTGTACCCACAGCTAGCATTGCCTCAAAGACGCACGCCGCTAAGGACGGAGTGGAGGAAAACAGCCAGCTGCACGATCATGCATGGGCAGCTCATTGAACTGAGATTGGGAATGGCAATGTAATGCAATGCAAGTATGCAAGCTGGCCAAGCAGCAGGAGTTTCTCAACCCAGCGCCACAAGCTGCTACTACCAGTGATAGCCTACCACCACTACTCCCGAAACTGCTCTGCCTCGGACAACGTCTCCTTTCAACTCTTCTTTCTCACACACTTCAGACGCCCGTGAACCCAAGACCCTTCTGCCCTTCGCCGCCGCTCCGTCCTCCTCCGCCTCCGCCGCCGCCGCCGCCTGCGCTCTTCCCTAAGCTAGCGCTCTTCCCGAAGCTAGCCGCCGCAGTGCAATCCATTGCTGACACTGCTGCCATTGCCATGGCTATAGTCATACAGAGCAGCCTCGGTACAACCATGTGTCGGGTTGAATGGAAGCCCAAGCAGGATCAAGAGAGCACAAGAGTATGTCCTCATCATTCACGTGAAGTATTTATTATTATTATTGTACCCTCGCGCGAGAGTGAGCCGCGTGGCAGTGTGCGGATGGAGGCGGTGTGCGTGCCGACGCTGGCGGCGGCGGCGGATGAGGCGGACGACAAGCAGCTGCAGGGATTATCGGTTAGCAACGGCGGCGTGCTGGTTGTGGGCTTAAGAGAGGCGAAGGATGGTGTTCCTAATGGCCAGGCGGCGAGTGGTAAGAAGAGTGCTGCCGCCGCCGCCGCCGCCGCTGGTGTCAGTGGCCTGGACGCCCTCACCTACGCCTTCGTCGTGGCCTGGTCCGCTCTGTGTTGTCTGCTCGTGCGGGCCAGGCCGGAGATGTGGCAGGTCGGAGCCTCCGCCGCATTCTTCGCCGCTATATCAAAGGTACGTACGCATGCGCCTGATGAGTGTCTTATGTGTGGCGTCGAAGGTATGCATGAGCTCGCAATGTGTATGTGTGAGAAGTTGTGCACGTTCATATTCATTGTGTGTGCGGGAGTGATTGTGACGGGGAATGCTGTGTGTTGTGGTGGCACATGCTAAGCACCACTGCTTGTGCACACCAGATAGCATTGGTCATGCGAACACACAGTTGCTGAGTTTCTGTCTCTTGCTGTGGATATCTGTTTTCGCTTGCTTATGAAAGCATCCAACTTGTCGAGTCTATGCAGTGTAGAATGAAGTGAGCATCACAGTTTGTACGCATCATCGCGTTGATACGCTCTGCGTGGGTTGAGAGAATTTTTTTCTTCTCTGCATAGGCACAACAAGGAGCTTACAGACCAGATGTAAATGACACACACCCGCGCACGTATACTCAATATCACATTCACACACAACCAACACAATGTCTTGTGCAGGGTTCCGGCCTGGTTGGCGAGCGCCTACCCTGGCTCAAGCAGCTTGAGGACAGGAAGCAGCGCTTGTGGCACAACACATTCGTGTCTTACATCCACTCCATCCTCATCACCATCGGCTGTAAGTGCATCCCATTGTCCATTCGGTGTTGGGTGCTGGTAACTGGCATGAGATGTGCTCTGTCAAGGTTTGTGTGCAGACACGCGTGCACGTTGGCAGGTATATATGTATTGACGGTGGATTTCCATCGGTTGAACGACATGGTTTGGGGCCACAGCGCACGCGCTTACAGGTACAAGAGTGCATGCACGTCCACAACACCCACCTGTTATACACCATCAACATAGTCATGGGTGACATAGTGTGTTACTGGTTCACCCTCCATCCTGTCACGACGATACACTGGTCCTGTCACAACCACATCAGACTTGCCCATATCTGCCATTTGTTCAATGCTATACTCACTCTACTACTCACTCACTCAATGCCAACCCTCCTCTCCCTCAGTGTCGTGAGCGTCTCAGCCGGTTACTTCGCCTACGACACTTTCGACATGGTTTCCAAGCGTCTCTACAACCCTCGCAACCCCGGGATCCTCGCCCACCACGCCGTACTCCTTGTCTGCTTCACCACCGCTTTATACCGCGACTTCGCCCTATTCTACCTCCTGTTGACACTCGCATGTGAAGCCCACTCTGTATTCCTACACCAGAGGCGACTGCTCCAACTATCTGGTTATAAGAATGCGAGAGTTAACAACCTCAATTGGAAGCTCAATTGGGTCACTTTTTGGGGGTTTAGGGCCGGGGTGCATGCGGTGCTGCCGGTGGTGTTGCTGAAGCAGAGGGAGTTGTTCCCGCATTGGGGGCTGTTTGGAATGGCGTTTGGGGGTATGATTGTGTTTAACTACATGAACTGGGAGCTGTGGAGGGACCTCAGGCGAGCGCGACGGAGGGAAATGAAGGGTGAGGGAAAGGGGAGGGAGGGAGAGCATGAGGATTGATTGTTGGGTTTGGGATGAAGTGTTTGTTGGTGACGGTGTTAGGTGTAGGTATGTGTATATATTTATTGATTTGACCGGTTGGCGGCATTGGCGCAGAGTCTTGGTTAGGTTGTAGAGTGTTGCTGTGTCAAGTGCCGCGCCAATAAGGGCTCGGGAGAACATTTTTCTCGACATTCTTGACCATTTATTGCATGTGTCATTAGCCAGATTTGTTGGACTTCTGATGAGTCTGTAGTGAGGTACATTGCATTGGTTGTACGCAGTGACTCTGTCATGTGCATTGGATGTGCGCGTGTCTGTGCTTGTGCGGGCGCGTGTGCGTATGCATAAATGCATGTTTTTGTGCATGATAGTCTCCGCATGCATACGTGTGGGTGTGCATGTCTGTCTGTTAAGCGGTGTGGACACTGCAGCCATTGAAATCTATGTACACTTGCATCGTTCGTGTGCTTTGCGAGGGAGCCCATGATGAACAACCCCACGATCACAAAACACGATCACCTCAAGACCCGACAATCAGTGTCATCAATCAAACATGAATATCCTCGAACCAATGTCCGACACTACCCAGTCAAAGCCCTCTAACAACCCCTCACCCGTGACCGCGCTGCAGCCCACGACGCAGTAGTGGCGACTGCCTTTCATGATGTTCAACTCAAGCACCTGTCATGTGGCACATGTAACGCGTCATATGAAATGCCATAGCAAATGAGAAGGGCTTTGTGTGCAACCTCACCTCTTCTATCTCCTTGGCTGTCAATGCGCCTGGTATGTCCTGCTTGTTGGCAAATATTAGCAGCGACGCCCCTGCGAGCCTCTGTGCATCGCACATCACGCACGTATATTACGCACCAGCACATCATTGCACATACGCGCACACTCGGGCACACACACGCGCACATGCACATGCTTGCACAGCTATGCATGCACACGCAAGGAGACACACGCACATGCACACGTACGCACGCACCTCTTCCTTGAGAAGGCCGTGCAGCTCGTCGCGGGCGTCGCGCATGCGGCGGGAGTCGCGTGCATCGACTACCCACAGCAGGCCGTCGGTGCCCTCAAAGTAGTTGCGCCAGTACGCACGCAGCGTGCGCTGGCCACCCACATCCCACACATTCAACAGATACCTGATTGGCAAGCACAACCCAACATATTACTACGCGGACACGCGCAGGCGCACGCGTATGCACACACTTGCTTACCCTTTGTACTCCATGGATTTGATATTGAAGCCTAGCGTGGGGCTGATGCCGCTGATGTCCTCGCCGTTGATACGCTTCACTATGGTCGTCTTGCCCGCATTGTCCAGGCCCCTGCTCGCATGCCATGAGTGATTGCACGACAAAACAACTGATGCACTACACATTGAATGCACGGACACATGACCCAGCAAACAATGCAATGAACCAGCAACAGTACGCGCATGTCTGATGAACGATCGGATCAGTCATCGTCCAACTGCATGCTGACTAATTTGCTGATGTGATATGAAGCTGTGAATGCAGTCACAAAGCGCAGCAGTCTTACACCATGAGTATGCGCAGCTCCCGCTCCTTCTGCTTCACCTTCTTAATGATGGTGAGCAGCCCCATGGCGAAACAGAGGCTAGGGGAGAGCTAGGAGGGCCTCGCCGCCTCCTCCGCCTCAGCATCCTACTCGCCTCAACCCCGGCGACATCCCGGACGCCTGGCCCGGCCTGGCCTCACCGCCCCTGTAGCCTGGCCTGGCTCGGCCTGCAAACTGTGGTCTAATCATTCGCCCTACTTTGATCAGGATCCACAAGGACAGCTGACAACCGGATCGGCCAAATGGTTTTGGTTGTGCGAAACCCTAACCTTAGCCCTGGCGATGTCCCCCGCGGCCTAAGCGGCGGTGAGGTTATTGTTGTCGGCGGCGGCGGTGAGAGAAGGTGGGAGAAGCAGTAAAGGAAGGGACGCCAGGAGGCGTGTGCTTTCGGGCTTATCATGGAAACGATTCCTGAGGAGAGGCTGGAGGAGCTTGCCGAGCCGTCCGGGAGGAACGACTCCTCCTCGGCTGGGGAGGATGCGGGTGTCAGCGGTGCCGGGAGGCGGAAGCGGGCAAGCGACGAGGACGAGAAGACTGTGCCGGCGCTGGAGGATGACGACAACTACCAGGTTCGTTGATGGCAGGCAGTCTGTGTACAGTCGTTCCGTCGTCTGTGGTTAGTCGTTGTTGTAGTCATGGCTATTCCACTTGGCTCGTATGTCTCACATTGCAGATGTGGAGGCGGACAGTATAGCAATCATATTCTCTTTGTCCACCAGCAGTATCATTACAAATAGGCTCACGTCAGCACGTAAGCACGGTCGATTGCAGCATGCACAGAATGTACCAGGTGTTTGCACATGGCATATCGACATAGTTGCGCGGAATACGTACAGGGCTCTCGTGTTGTTTACTGCGTGCTTGGTATCACAAGTTATACACCTTGCTTTCATCCGCTTACTAGCACAACATTACAGCTGTACTTGAATTGTGCACAGTTGGTTACATTACCTGACAGAGAGAGATTTTTCTTGCTTGCTGCTTAGCAGCACGCAGGTTTGCTTAATCACTCATGTCTGCAGGAGTACATACCTGTCAGGAAGCGACGAGCGATGGATATGCAGCGGCGGTTACAGCGCGGTCAGGAGCAAGGCAGGCATGCAGCGCTTGCAAGGGAAGAGCAGGAGAAGGCTCAAAGGGCAGAACTCGAAGAGAGAGTGAGTTTGCTGGTCAAAGCAGCCCAGATGAAGAAAGAGAAGGACCAGGCGCAGGAGAACCTGGTTGAGGTTATGGCGCAGCAAGAAAGGGCCATGCTGGAAGCCATCAGCGAACGCAAGGTATGTAGTTGCTCGTATGATTATGTTATAGCCACACACTGTGCTGTGGTCAATGTGTATGCATATGTTTGTGCGGACATATGTCTATGTTCTGCAGGTACATATTCATTCAGCCTCGCATGCATGTACATTGCCCAGGCGGTGTTTCACTTTCTGAGCACTTAACATGCGGGTTGTCTCAATGCATGTCGTGTACAGTTCGTTGAAACAAAATGCTTGTCATGCAGGCGCTGATGTCTGTGCGCGAGTTGGCGAAAGGTGTCGTATATACAGAAGCGTTGAAGACTGGCTGGAAGCCTCCCTTGCATATCAGGCATATGAGTTTAGAAGAGGCTCAAGATGTGCGAGACAAGTGGCACATCATTGTGGATGGTGATGGCATACCTGCACCGATCAAGAACTTCAAGGACATGCGGCTCCCAGAGCCCATCTTGAAGTCACTTCAGGAGAAAGGCATCTCTAGGCCAACACCCATCCAGGCAAGTCCATAGTAAACATTGTGACTTATATTGCACAGATGCATCGGTATGTTTGAAAAACCTTAGCTTAAGCACTGCAGTTGCTGATCTCATGTTTGTGTTTTACAGGTGCAAGGTCTCCCTGTGGCACTCTCTGGCAGGGACATGATTGGCATTGCATTTACGGGTTCTGGAAAGACGCTTTGTTTCGTGTTGCCGATGATTATGCAAGCTCTTCAAGAGGAGACGAGACTGCCTCTCGTTGCAAGCGAGGGCCCTGTTGGCCTTGTCATCTGCCCTTCGCGTGAGCTGGCTCGGCAAACATGGGAGTCCGTAGAGTCTTTCTGCGAAGTGCTGAAGAAGGGAGGGCATCCTGAGCTGCGCACGCTGCTGGCTATTGGAGGAACATCGATGGCTGATCAGGTATGTTTCACTGTACAGTGCCGCAACCACCGTTATTTGCCCTTGTTCCCTTTCCCTAACTCATATCTGCCGTTGTCGAGTATATCTGCCCCGTTAGCTTGTGTAGATTACATGAGCTGCCTTAAATCAGCTGTGGCTTACGCCAGCTTGTCATTTGGGCTGTGCATGTCATTGCACTCATTGTCTTGTCGTCTCAGTGAACAACAGATCGTCCGGTACTACTTTGTACCTTCACATGAGTGTGTATGATTGGAATGGCCATCATTTGCAGTTGAAGACTGTGAGGAACGGTGTCCACATCGTTGTGGCGACCCCCGGAAGGTTGAAGGACATGCTGGCGAAGAAGAGGCTCACTCTGGACATCTGCAAGTACCTGGTGCTGGACGAGGCGGATCGCATGATCGACCTGGGTTTTGAGGAGGACATCCGCGAGGTGTTTGATCACTTCAAGCACCAGCGCCAGACGCTGCTGTTCTCTGCTACCATGCCCGCCAAAATTCAGAAGTTTGCCAAGAGCGCACTCGTCCAGCCCATTCTTGTGAATGTCGGTCGAGCCGGCGCAGCCAACCTGGACGTCATTCAAGAGGTACTGCACTTGCTTTCATAGGGACCTCCCATATATATGATTTGCGGCAACGTTATCTCGGAATTGTTTAGGCTTGTGAACACTGATTCATCAACTTGTGCAGGTGGAGTACGTGAAACAAGAGGCGAAGATTGTCTACCTTCTGGAGTGCTTACAGAAGACGCCGCCGCCTGTGTTGATTTTCTGTGAGAACAAGGCCGATGTGGATGATGTGCACGAGTACCTCCTTGTTAAGGGCGTAGAAGCGGTGGCCACCCACGGTGGGAAAGACCAAGAAGACCGCGAATATGCGATCCAGAGCTTCAAGGCCGGCAAGAAGGACGTGCTCGTGGCAACGGACGTTGCGTCCAAGGGCCTGGACTTCCCCAACATCCAGCACGTGATCAACTACGACATGCCCGAGGAGATTGAGAACTACGTCCATCGCATTGGGCGTACCGGGCGGTGCGGCAAGACGGGCATTGCGACCACGTTCATCAACAAGAACTGCACCGAGGCCATCCTGCTGGACCTGAAGCACCTGCTCAAGGAGGCCAAGCAGCGCATCCCGCCCATCCTCGCAGCCCTCGATGATCCCATGGACATGACCGAGCAGCTCGCCCTCATCAGCGGCGTCAAGGGATGCTCCTACTGTGGAGGACTTGGACATCGCATCACCAACTGTCCCAAGCTCGAACAGCAGAAGACGGAAGCCATCAGCGGCACAAACAAAAAGGATTACTTTGGCAGCGGGGGCTACGGTGGAGAGTTTTAGTATTTGCACTGGTATGGCATACTTGTTCGTAACCGCGATGGTGCCAAATGATGGGGACATTGTAGCATTGTTTGTAGCATGCTTGCCTCGCCACTAGTGAAGTAGATCTGTAAAATGTAGTTGCTTACGCACATCCCGGCAGGGTAAGGAGTGTTGCTTATTTGTCACATTGTGCGCGGGCATGTTGCGAGCACTTCTTGCTTCACATCTAGGTGATGTTTTCGGTTTGTTTTTGTTTCACAATGTAGTCTTGCGTGCCTCACCAACTGGTGCAATTGGAGTATCACTGCATGTGAGACTGTATTGTGCCAGCGCTTGCAACAGCTTATGCAGCACTTTCAAACAGGTTAGTCTTGTAGAACACAGCTCAAGTGCAAACATGGGGTTGAGTGTCATCTTATGTGCTGTGGACATTATGTATTGTTACCCACTGTACAGAATATGCTGCCAGTAGTTGTAGACATGCATGACATCACTCAAAGCATGCCAAACAACATGCAATCACATTGTAACACAACCACCGGGCTATTCACACTGTTTGTGTGCAAATGTATGTTAAGGTACGACCGCCGCTTGCTTAGCACGCACTATACTGCATGGCGTTCTTGATACACACCGGCATAGCAGCACACCCCTTTTGTACAATATGTTATCAGTCAGCATGTATGATCTAGCACCAAGTACATTTAACAGTGCAGTGTTCGCACTTCGACGAACAAGAGCTATGCAACGAATGGTCATTGCAACAACTACTACTTGCTAACCTGACAGCCTCTGTTTGTTATTGGCATTGACAACCTATCCTACGCCACCACTACAATCGAAAGAATGTGAATCCCCATTCCGCCTTCAGCTAAACAACTTCTCTTCAGGAACCACCTCGAATTGGGCGGGCAGCTTGGCGAGCGTGTCCGTGGGGAGGCGCAGGAACGTGTTGAGGAATACATCGTCGACGGTGGGCACGCGCGCCACGCCAACGAGGGTGCATCGGCCGTCACCATCCATGCGGCTCCCCACGCCGGACCGCATCTGCCCCGTGGCCGACTCAGTGGTCAGGTTAGTCACCACCTTCAAGGGAGGGGCTGCGTAAAGAGAACCGATGCTGAAAAGGAAGTCGGCGATGAACTCCAGGTTGACCTGTGTGTGACACGCATAGAGGTTGGTACAGGGCTGGTACAGTTGCATGTGGGCACTACCACACACAGGTACATACACATACACACGCATGTACATGCTCATGCAATCTGACATGCCCGCACACACGCATGCAAGCGCGCATACACATGTGCATGCGCATAGCAACAAGCACATACACGTAGCAGCAACACACACATAGCGATTACTGATCAACAGCACATGCAACTGTACGTGTTGACAAGATGTTGGTTTCAAAATACAAGCGGTCCAAGGCTCATACACACAGTTCCTCACCTCTCCCGTGTCGCGTTGTAGGAATCCCTTTAGGCTCTTTGGCTCCACCTTGATCTTGATAAAAGGGGGCAGAGGCACGCCGAGGAACCACGCCGTGCCGTATGACACTGTCGGGATGTTGATGTCCTCGAACGTGACGGCCAACTTCTCACCCTCCAAGTGCGTCACCTGTCAGAGGACATGCTTACACTCTGAAGAAACATGTGCTTTAGCACCTGGATAGCGCACATATATATGGCTAAACTGCACAATTATTAAAGAATGTGCTCAGGTGTTCATGTATGCGTGCATGCATGCACGTGCAAGCGTGTAAAGGACAAGTAGAGTGGCTTGCAGAATGGCGACGCAATTGAAGGATCTCCAATGGCGTGTCCAACACTTGGGAACCAAAAGGGCTTGTACGTACCTTGCCTTTGCCTCTGCCAGAAGAAGCGTCGTAATTGAAATCCGGGTATATCGACACGCCCAGCACGCTATTGCTACCTGTCGACATCCGCACCTGCACTCACCCATTCATCTCTCAACCAACAACTCAGTTCTTTTAGTATAGTAATCACTGAAGCACTCAATTGATACAAGGTTCAACACCCAGTCTGGGCCTGTGGTTGAGGTGGGAAGCAAGTCTGGCGCACTGACCTGGGCTCCAGGGGCGGCGGCGACAGGGTTGAAGCGCCTATTACTCCGGGTGTTCTCGGACGAGGGCGTCGCTGTGGTGGACGGTGGCGCCGGTGGCGCCACGTGGCACGTCACCGCCGCCATGCTGGCCTGACTACCGCCTGGGGAATTTTCCCGTGTGCGGCATGACTCCTGCCACAGCAGCAGCAAGGTTCACTCTGGATCATTCAGGTTCACATGGGTTCGCTACAGATCAGCACTGTCCCGCGATCAGTGATCTCCGAGGCCGCAGTGCAACAGTCTAACGTTAGGTCGCCTTTCCTTCTTGGAACAAGCCACACAACGTGTCTGACGCGTGTTTCTGCCATCTACACGTAACATAACGTGTTGGTGGTAGAAACTAACTCACAGGAGTTGGCAACGCGGTGGTGACGGCGGCGGCGGAGGAGGAGGAGGTGGAGGAGGAGGAGACGGCGGTGGAGGGAGAGCAGCACCTGAAGACGGGCCGTCCCGCACACTACAGCCTGTGCTCAAACGTTTTCCTCTGCACTGCACGCTCTCCAAGCTCGCTAGCCTGAATTGGAGCGGCTTACGCTTGCGAACGTCTGCGAGCCGTGCCCTTGGATTGGGGCTTGCTGTTGGGGCAGCCCAGGAGGAGGTAGGCCTGAAGTCTGGTTTAGGCTGCAGAGACAGCCAGTTGGGGCCTGCTGCGGGTTGCGTGGTTCAGCCTGGGGGGCATGACGGATCAGGCTGTCCTGCTGCTGAGAAAGCAGCTCAAAGGTATGCTCTGTCAACTGGGAAGGGTTTGTATTCTTGTGCGATGTGTGCGCAGTGCTGCAGCTTTGTTGCGGCTTTTCAAAGCTGTAGTTGAAAGGTAGTCAAAGAAGCTTGTACAGTTTTAGCTCAACCTAATTAAGGGCCCTTGCTGCAATTCGGCGCAGCAGATCAGCATGGTGCAAGCATGTTTTGCTGTGTGCCTTGTATAGAGGAAGCGGTAGGGCAAGGGCCTGCATGCCAGCAACGAGTGTGATCAAGTGTGATACAGCTCTCTTTTCTGTCAAGCGCCAGTCTGAACGCCGCTGCGCACCCTTGTGTTGCATAGGCTACAGTTTCCCAAGTTGAGACTTTGAACCAAAGCAGATATAGCTGTGTCCGAAGTTGTGGAATTACGTCCTCTGCATGCGTGTGCCCTGAGCATGCAATGTGAGCACGTAGTGTTCGTAGCTGCTGTAGATTATCACGTGCATGGTCGCTGCACCAACTAGCATGGTCCAGTGTGCTACCTATGCGTAGCAGCATAGCCGGCTGTGATTAGCGTTGGTCTCAGGGCTGATATTACCTGTTGCATCAATGTTACTCGCGTATACACCCACTGGACTCTTGCACGCTTACCTGCTTACTAGTTTGCGCATTCCTTATCGGATCAGTGTCGTTATCGCTATCATCGGACACACTGTTGCATAGTGCAACAGCTTGTGCTAGTTGTACCGGCCCATAGTGGGTCGTATGTTTCTGATTGTAGAGTTTGCCTGATTCTGCAGAGTTGACACGAAATCCTGTGGATGGCTTCTCTGCGGGTCTCGTTGACGACTCCAACGTGTTTGAATGGGCGGTCACAATCATGGGGCCACCGGACACACTTTATGAAGGAGGCTTCTTCAACGCTGTGATGAACTTCCCTCCAGACTACCCGCAGAAGCCGCCTACCGTGCGATTCACCTCAGAAATGTGGCACCCAAACGGTATGTTGCTTACAGAGAAAGTGGCAACCACCAGTCGTCAATGTCATTGTGGCTTAGGGGTCAACTTGTTTTGTCATGTAGTGTACCCGGATGGAAGGGTGTGCATCTCCATCTTGCATTCTCCTGGGGAAGACCCGCATGGATACGAGCTGGCCAGCGAGCGCTGGTCACCAGTCCACACGGTATGTCAACTGGCATGCAGTGTTGATGGAATGCTCTGCTGGTTTTGATTGGCAGATGGATAGTGGTTTGTTGTTGGTTGTCTGCATTTGCTTGCGTCAGGTGTTGCTTCTTCTGCCACAACTCAGTGTGTTGGTGACATGATGCCTGCTGACACAAGTCTTCTGCATGGCAGGTTGAGTCCATCATCCTGAGCATTATATCAATGCTGTCGAGCCCCAACGACGAGTCGCCCGCAAACATTGATGCTGCAGTGAGTAACATATCGTTTATATCTATCATATGACCATATTGTGGAGTCATGTTGCAGACCTTGTTTATGCGGCATGGTTGGCCGTTATTCCTGCACGTTTGTGTGTGGTGCATGCTTTGCATGTTGGACAATAGCACAACACCCACGTGACTTGCGTGTTTCGTTGGTGTACTGACATGTAGCTCATATGCAGAAGGAATGGCGAGAGCATCAAGCAGACTTCAAGAAAAAAGTCAGTCGCATAGTAAGGAAGTCACAGGAAAACTTCATGTGATGTGCGCGCAACAGTTTGACCCTGCAAGAAAACAGCCCGTGTATCAAAAGACATTGCAAAACTTACTCGCAAACATGTGGAAGCACGTGGTCTGATGGAGAGCACAGCACAGAATACTGTTGTATTTGTCATTATTAAGCTGTGCGGATTCCAGCAGCGCAGTCAGCACAAGGTCCCCCCCCTCCCCCCC
>RHPI01002503.1:903066-926471 GCA_009103225.1 Chlorokybus atmophyticus
CTCTCCTGCAAGCTTTATGCTCTTGCACCTGTGATACGCACCATGTGTGCCCCCCCCCCCTTTTCCATGAAGGCAAGGCTTGCACCACATGTACTGGTGAGTCCAAACCACTACTACTTTCGCTGCTTACACAATGTTAGGATTAGTTTATGCTTTGGTCAATACTCGTCCATGGGAGGCTGAGTTGTTGTCGTGCAGGCTAAATGTACAGGATATGCGCAGGGCTGTATGTATCTTATTCTAATACTTTGGTGTGATGCTCCCTTGCATGCAAGACGTGTACAGAAGATGCGTCAGAGAATGTGCATATGTCAATCTAGCATATGCTGATTCCATTGTACTGGGTATCATGTGTACGTGCACGAGTTATCAGAAGCAAGGTTTGCACCTCCCAGCACCATGTTCACAATCCAGCAGTAACCAACATTGATTCAAGAGGAGTGGTGTTAGCTGCATTAGCTAGCGCCATCACAGGATGATGGCTGGCGTGCATGCTTCCTTACACCTCGCAGCGTCAATGCCAATCGCTAGAATGGTCGAAGCCTTGGCGAGCGCAGGGCACTTATATAGTTTGGCTGTGCTCAAAAGTAGATGAGCGCAATTGGCATTGATAGCAAGGTTTCACAGAACGACATAAATCTTGGTTACGGTGTACTTTCAAATACGACACTCACGCAAGTGTTCGACTTTTCACAGCTGCTATTATGCATCGCACACGACCGCGTTCCAAACACACTTCACCACACTACACGCGACACGAGCATGGTTGTGCTACTTGCATCCCCCCTGTACAAGCGGTGAACTAAAACCTTTGCGGCGTACGTCCAGTACCTAGTTGACATCTTGTAGCCTTCTTGGCTAAGCTGAATTGGCTTGGCCCCCCCTTCAATGATCTTTTAGTGTTTGGGCCAAGTGTTTGGGCCAAACACCCCACTTAAGAAGCCCTTCCTTGGTTGCCCTTGCAGACTACCTCGCGCATAACATGTACATATGCACACGCACGTATGCAAGCCTCGGCAACACACCCACACAACCTCTGCTAGTGCCGCCAACCCTCCCCGAGCATTGCACAACACAGCATTCTCGCGCCCAACCGGTGATTGCAACGTGGAACTGTACATGCATGTACAACGGGGAGGGCTAGTAGAGTAGGGTAGTGCAGAAGCCTGATGGTAACTACTTTGTGTGTAGGTAAGTAATTGTGTCCAAGTGATGTTGGAGTGGTGTGCATGTTCCGTAGTGTTACGTGTGCACAACAGCATGTCATATACCATATACACATGCCGCACATCGGCATCTTGCTTGACTGGTAGTAACTCTTCATAGCTTCACCTGGCACACTTGTGTGTAGGTAAGTAATTGTGTGCAAGTGATGTTGGAGTGGTGTGCATGTTCCGTAGTGTTACGTGTGCACAACAGCATGTCATATATCATATACACATGCCGCACATCGGCATCTTGCTTGACTGGTAGTAACTCTTCATAGCTTCACCTGGCACACGTGCTTCTGCTGCCGCCACTGATGACTGTGCAGCTGTCATGACACGGCTTTTTATGTTGCACACATGGTGCACAAGTAAAGAGTGTTGGAGCTTCAATTCTCCGTACGTGAACACGACGGCAACTGGCGTTTGAGTGATACAGTTGGCAGTTGAGATGTCAATTCAACAGGTCCACATCGTTTGACTTGGCTGAAGTTGAGTGCATGTCGCATATGCACCTGGTCTGTGCTGGGTGTGTACTGAAAATAAAAAATAAAAATGTACTGGGTAGGCAACTCTGTGTCAAGACATGGTGTTGGGTTTAGCGTCAAGTGGGCCCAATCTTAGAACTTCGAGGGCAACAATGCCATTCACGTGTGCTATCCGTGCAACTTACCAACTCGTGACAAGTCAACAGAAGCGACGCTGCAGTGCCTGTTGATACGGCTATGGCAGTGGCAGCAGTGTTTCCATGTCCAATTCGGAATTGCAAGTAACCAACCATGGCTCGAACTTGACGACCAACCGCGGTGTGTGTGACGCGCACTTGCCCACATTCAATAAATGAGGCTAGCATGCTTATGCGTGCCGTGCGCGTTAGTAGGAGTGGAAGCATGCCCCCTTCATGGCGACCCAGTTTGGTGGGAGATGCGCTGCGCTTGCGTCATGAGATATGCCATGGCTGGTGTAGCGTACCACATGATGATGGCACCATCACGAGCTGTAAGCGCCTTATAACACCGATGCTTTCACCTTTCAGTGAGCATGCGACTGCCAGTGTCATTGCCTGCGTCCGCGGCTTTTCTTGTTACTGGGCTGCGCTGCTGCTTGTGATGGCGCTGTTTCCATTGGAACTGCAGAAACTGGCTCTGTCACAAAGACAATGTAGTAAGAAAGCTGATTACGCACACACAAAGGCGCGCGCAGCTACGCAGGCACCTCAGCCTACGTGCACGCATGCACACATACGCACACACATGTGCATGCAAGTGCGTGCGTGTGGCTATGTGGATCACAATTGACAGGATTGCGAGTAGCAAAAGAGATGCATAGGTATCAGCATAGTACATGAATGCTTGACTCAGGCACATGTAATGCTAGATCGCTTACCATCCAGTCCGCAGGCCATTAGCGTGAAAAAGAGGTTGTTGAGGCGCTCCATCTTCTTCAGATCTTGCGCCTGGTCCGTCTTGTACTTGAGACACTGCGAGGCCAGTGGACATAGTTGCCCCGACTGTTGTGTCTCACACTGGACGCCTCTTAGACACTGATGACAATACACAACAGAATGCACACGACAGGTGGCACAGTACTAGCATCTTTTATGTTATATAATATTATATAGTGTTGTATAATAGCTGCCAGCAAGTTGTTGTCACCACCATTGGCGATGGACTGATTAAGATGACCATCAGTGCGCAGCAGAGTAGTTATTTGTGATACTACAACAATACGTTGCTTGCAGCTATAGGCTCAAGGTCATTGGCTACCAAGTCTTGCCGTCTACTGATACTGCACAATACACGCATCGTTGTAACAATCACAGCTCATCTCACCACGACGTCATCGGTGACTTTTAGGACAAGCTTGCCCTCGCAATGCCTGTATTTCACAACGTAGCGCGTCTGTCACAAAAGGTAAGTTAGAATACCAAACACAATGCGGCTGCATTATGCAAAGCAACACAATGCACACGCACGCTAAGCAACAATGCATGCAGCACCACTTCTCTCTGCCAGCAGTCTGTGCATGTGCACTGAAGCAAAACAGAAACCAACATGCACAAGCTGCCCACCTTGAGCGGATTGGCGCGGTACAGCATCTCCGCCTTGTCCAAGAAGTCATCAAAGCCTGCGGAGCAGCCACAAAGTGCAGGCATTAACACACTAAGCAAAGCAAGCACGATAAGTAAGTGTTTGTCCTCTCCTACACAGACAGACATGCATGAAAACCTCAACTCGCCAATCCATGCACACTGTCCTTACTGTCAATGTAGACCATCCTGGCTGGCCCGCCAGCAGCAACGCTCCGCCGTCGTCACCGCCGCCGCTCCATTGTCTCCAGCAGGAGCCTGGATCAGGCGGACTGCTCTTACTTTCTCAACCAGGCAACGACCCCTCAGCTTTTAGTACACCAGCAGCCGCAGCGTCGCCGTCGCCGTTGTCGTTGTCGTTGTCGTTGGCGGCGGTGGCGGAGTGGAAGTCAGCGAGATTTAGGGTTTGCGTATACCCGGTCTGACGAGCCCCTGTTTCTAAGCATGTAAACACCCGGAGAGAGAGAGAGAGAGAGAGAGAGAGAGAGAGAGAGAGAGAGAGAGAGAGAGAGAGAGAATACTTGCGTGTTTACATGATAACATAAGCCACTTACTTAAATATAATAATCTTATGTGTCTTCTGTGTTTCTTGATGCCGATAATATGCCGTAAAGACACGTACATTACAATCCACACTCACCTTTACAAATTCTGTTTCACTTCAACCTTTCCTCGTAATGAACTAAACAGTCGGTGAATTGCATTGATGTTAAAAGTAAAATGACTTGTAGTATATATGAATATAAATATAAAGTCACACCCCAAGGTAATCGATAATTATTCTGGGGTCTCTACGATATACGATCGGGCATGACGGCGGACTCTGCGGAGCTGAAGAGCATTATCGTTGTTGTCGGTCACATCGTAAACGATCTGCCTCTGCCCCTCTCTCCCCTCATTCCGCCCTTATGTTGCATTGCGAGGTGTACAGAACTGCTTCTCTCCATTCTGAGATCTTGCATGCACGTGCCTTGCCATTGTTTTTGTCATCTGCAAGCATCAAGCCACACCCATAATTGCAGTTGCTTTGCCTAAGTGTTTGTCCGTTGCTTGCTATGATGTTGCCCTGTTGTTGTTCACATAATTTTTATTTGTACATCATAGGCAAATTCTTATTTGTTCATCATAGGCAAATCTGCCTCATTATTATACCCTATATTAATCATGCACACAACTTAATAATGCACTCATATTACACCGTATTAAATGGAATCAATTGATACGTACAAAATTCATTTATCAGTCATCGATCGAGTTGTGTATTGCTTAGATCACATTTCCGCTGCAGGAGCATTATGGAACAACATGCGGAGCGAACAAATAAATAAGCATGACGGTGTAGTTTTGCATTATTTAATCATGAACGATATAATCTTATGATTTGCACATAGGCTACCGTGCAATGCGCCAATATATGAAAAACTGCAATCATTATAAAGCCTTTCTAGTTTGCGTACAATTAATATTGCAAATGCGCAAGCAACTTGTACCGAATGCAAAAGGTCACGGCCATAGAGTTAGCGAAATTCACTCTCTGTCACTTACTTGATGGTAAGAACGTGGATGTGTGCTACTTGTGTGGACTATGTGGTTCATGTGGACTTGTCGAGATGTGTAGTGCTTGGTAGGTTGAACCACACGGACACGTCCCTATCTCCTTTGGACGCTTGTACACAGTACTACACAAAGTATTGATATGTGCTAGCAGCTCTGTGCGAGATTCACTCTCTGTCACTTACTTGATGGTAAGAACGTGGATGTGTGCTACTTGTGTGGACTATGTGGTTCATGTGGACTTGTCGAGATGTGTAGTGCTTGGTAGGTTGAACCACACGGACACGTCCCTACCTCCTTTGGACGCTTGTACACAGTACTACACAAGGTATTGATATGTGCTAGCAGCTCTGTGCTAGCACATATCAATACCTTGTGCACAGAGCTAACCCCAAAGTGACATTAACTGCCTGAAGCAGCTGAGCTGCTACAGGCAGTTAATGTCACTTTGACGCTGTCTGCCTCTATGTATCTGCCACAGGCAGCAGTAAGCTGTTGATGGCATATTGTGTTGTCCTGTGTTGGACAGTTCAAATGACCCTGGGTTGATGTTCTGCGATGGGACAAGTGCTTTGTTGGACATGTGGGCCTTGGAAATGCACCTTAAACCTATGTTAATGGTTCAAAGGTAAACCATGAGAGTCCTTATGTAGAGCACATGTCATGCCAGGTCAGCACACAGTGACAAGGCCTTATTGGTCTTGGACACTTGTAGTGTCAGGTCGGGGAGGGCAGCAAGTGAGTATATAAGCTTATGTAAGCTTTAAGTGGGAATCATGGTATGCACTATTGGAGAGTCACTTGTGTGTGGGGTGCCTGACTAAGAGCTGTTCAAGAGGCCCTCCCCCTTACCTCCCTTCTAGGGTGGTTGTGTGAGTACTTGGCAAAGGAAGTTGTTCCAGATGGGCGTCCTCTTCCTCCTTGGCGTGGAGCTGCTAGGCTGCTCCTGTGGTGTCTTGCCGATGTACCAAGTGGTACTTAGCACACAAGTTGTGTTGCTGGACTTCCTCCTAGCTAAAGTTGTGTTGTGCTTGTGCATAAGTGTGCGGTGTCTACAAGTAAGTTAGTGTGGAAACATCACAAAATGCGTGATGAAAATGGAAACGTGCTCACGTATGTACGCATATATAATCATACACACAACATTGTATTGAAACACGCGCAAAAGTGCAACTAATCATACATTCAACATGTCACTTGGTTCATAATTACCATTACTGCAGGTATACAATGTACAGGATAAGCACGAGGCTGTCAGAAGCATGCACTTCACCATAAACGAGTAATAATATGCTGTATTTATAGTAGCAATCATGATGTCGCACTAGCAGCCCTCGGCACGCCCTTCCCCCTCGCACAGCTCCTCAAGCAGCAGTTTGCCTCATCGACATCCGGATCCACCGATCCGCTCGAGGCAGCCGCTATCACCAAGTACTCCGGACTACCCTTCAAAGCGCGCCGCGTGCCAACCCTGGCCCCATCCAATCCGCCGCCGCCATCTATAGCGGCGGGCCGCGTCGACTGCCAGCGGCGACCTCCGCCAATCAGGAGCCAGGGTCTATGGCAGTGCCGACAACTACAAAGGGACTCCCCGCAGGACGCGTCGGCGGGAAGTTGCAAGTGAATGGACTGGAGCCGAAGCGGCGGTGACACTGCCGGAAACTGAACAGCTGACCACGTAGAAGTAGTGCGACTAGGTTGTGTTGCTTAGCACCGGTTGTGGGTTGTGTGTTACTAGTGGGCACCCTGCCTTAGCAGACCACTGCCCAGACTTGACTTTGCTAAAGCTCTTCAAAGGTGTGAGTGTTTGTTATTGTGGTTGTGGTCACCGCGTCTGCTGCCTGCATACCGCATCTCCTCATTGCTGCCACATTGCTCGCGCACAGCGGTCAGCCAATGTTGTCGCAACTGTGCCTGCTCGTACATGTGTGCCTGGAGCTTGCAGCGTGTAAACTCATTTCACTTAGCTGAAACATACCACGAGTGCATAGTGTGACTGCTGTGTGCCTTTCTCAAGCCATCCCCTATCTGGAGCTTGTTGAGTGAGTAACAACTGCCTGCTGGCTATCCCATACTGCGCTGCTACCCGTAGTCTTCACCTCTACTTTGCTTGCTTGCCACTCCTTCCCCCCACCCTTGTGTATTACTGCGGAACGCTTCCAGTGTGCCCTTTTGCTCGTTTTCTGGTGTTGCCGCACTGCGAGACGCACTCGGCCGTCGAGCCTGCCTTGCACGACAATGATTAAGCTACTGTCACATAAGTATTATGTACATAATGCCGGCGATCAAGCGACAACATATCATGTACGGTGCTTGAAATAGGAAAAAAAGACAGTGTAATGAGTACAACACAAGCCGTGCGTCGTATCTTACATACGCAATCATATCTTTTGCATTTGAATCGCTTATGCATCAATGATATTTGAACAACACAATGCATCATGCTTTGCAAATACACCTCATTGCGTACTTTGTGCACATAGTAGAAGATAGGGTTGCCCCGGTGGTCATATATGCAGCACTGAGGTGCGTTTGGCTGGCTGTATGTGATGCATGATGCATTGAATAGCATGCAAGTATCTGCCTCGCACTTCATCATGTACTACAATAACATGAGTGCAAGCCATGGGGCACGCTTTACTGTGTGCAGATGGACGCATCACAACAGTCGCAACACCTCTTCACCCACAATCGGGCCTGCTCTCCTTCATGTTGTTGAGTAGCACAGATGGCTGATCAGCCTTTGCATCATCCATCCCAAAGATGGCTTGGGATTGGGCAAGGAGAGCATGCTATTCTTCAAAAGAGATTTCGAGCATTATACAATGGGCCTATGTGAGAAGCTAGTTCTAGTTATAGCTACTTCATGCTAATACTGCACTAGCAGGCATACCTTCGCACACATGCACAGAAAGCGCCACAACACCCCTAGCGCAATCAACACGTCTATACACAAAACTGCTTTGATGCTGCTTACATCACCACCCGTGCACTATGCTATGATGCCAGCGTCATCCACCGGTCCAGCCGACTGTGGATGGCAAGCAAAGACTGCGATTCCGCCACAGCATACGCGTACGTCGGGGGCTCCTCTTCGGACTCCAGCTGCACCGTTGCAGTGCTGTAATCAGGAGGCTCGTATATGTCTAAAGCTGGCCAGGTATCAGGGCGAACTTCAAAGCAGCCGGGCCGTGTACATAGGGTGACTGGGATATCAATGTGCAGCTTCTTGAACAGGCCGCGTGTCAACTTCACGCGCACAAAGTATTCAATGGCAATGATGTTGCAGTTTGATAGGGACGGGTGCAGTGTGCTCGGGATGGGAAGGTCGACTTGAGCCATCAGCTCAGAGCCTCCAGCAAGGTTGCCGGTCAACTCGGAAATGTTCACACATGAAGCGCGAAACTTCATAGAGTAGTTGGAAGTTTGCACCTGGCACTTTATCACCCTATGCAGCCTCACGGTTGCTTCTTTAATGGGGATAGCCTGTCCAGGGGACACCTAAGGGCAAGCCGCACATTAACCCACACAGACTGACAAAGTTGCTATAAATCAATATGGTACCATAATACAAGGGAGTTCAGTTAGCACGAACCCATTGCCTGTAGCGTACCTTAACAGTAACGTCAACAGGAATTGTATCGCCCACTGGCCATCCGCGCTTGGCGATGTGCGCCGTGAGCTCAACTCGGCCTTCTCCGTTTTTGGATCCATAGTAAGACATGACTGCGCTCGACTCAACACGGGGTTGGGGTAAACACAATGCTGGGCTGGTCGGGTCCACTAGCGGCTTGACTGTGAAAATCTCGCGCTTTTGCAACTTGGGCAGGTTTAGACCCTGATCAAGGATTGCCTTTGCGTAGTATCGTATGTGTCCCGCAGCTGCAGTGTTACAACTATCAAGCCCATCAAACGAGGGAGGGATGAGAGAAGGCGGAGGCACGAGAAAGCTGAAAGGGAATGTGTGTGCGCCTTCCTCTAGTAAATGTGCAGCATCCTGAGGCACGAAAAACAGACCATCAGTTGTGCAACTCCACAGATAAGTAGACACTGGTGTCCACTAGTGATATCGGGCAGTAGACACTTAGTCATCAAAATACATGACTACCACTTGTAGCTTCATTTAACCGGCTGATAGAACTCTAGTAAGTCAGTGGCCACGACTAGCAACAATTGAACGAGCAAAAGCCAAACCCTCCACAAAAGCTGCATGCAACTGCGTGCTACCTGTGGCCGTATTGGTGTAACAACGCAGTTATGTACAAGCCCTATTTTGCACTGGTGCTACCCTACTAGTCAAGTGAGAGCTCAGTCAAACAGCATAGCACAACAGCAATTGTTACCGAGACAGCATAATCCCAACAAGTGACAACATCGCTAAAGGACACGTGCCCATGCCCTATCTACTATGACAGGGGCTGTACCTAATCGTTCAAATTGAACGTGCTGGTGACAGACGTTTGCAGTGTTTATATTGCACCTAACACATCGGTAAACGATGCATAAAAGCAGCACCACCAAGCAATGTGGTAAACCCCTGGTGGGGTTCAGCATACCTCATTGCCGGGAGGGTGCAAGAGAACGGCGGTGTCTCGGTAGAGCTTGGAGACGCTCATGATAACATAGTCTCGGGTGCCATACCATCGCACCACGGCGCGGCCCTGGACACGCAGGCGCAGGGAGCGTGCCACGCAGGGCGCCTTGTTGGCCGGGACCACAACCCTAACCTGCCCCGCAAGCGTGCCCCCCGGGTACACCGACGAGTCGCTCCCCGCCCACTCTATCGTCACCTCCACCCCGCTAGGATCCCGCATGGCGCCAGCAACCCGCAGCGCCCAGCCGCCGACGACGGCGCCAGTGCTGCCCCCACGGCCGACTCCGACACGGACGATCCACACACACCTGCCCTACCTCACACCTACTACGCCCCCCCAAACCCACCAGCCGCCACGCCACAGCCACGCCCCAACCCTAAGCCACTCCTGGAATCCACCCGTCCACAGCACCGCGCCCTCGTCCTTCTACTCCTCCTCGTCCTCCTCCGCCGCCGCCGCCGCCGCCACCAGTGACGCCACAGTTGTGCATGCACAGCCTGAAGCGGCGTTAGGGTTTGCCCGCCGCACAATTCACTCACCGCGAACGGGGCGCACCGTCTGCAGTCGGTACTTTACTCGGTCAAAGTACACTTAGTTAACCGGTAAACAGTCGTACCCTGGTGCACACCCTCCTCTGCGATGCTTTGGCTTGCCTATAATGAACACAAGCCAACCTGCCTGCCGGCGTGCACGCGCACCGCCACGACGAGCAAACACGCGCTTTGGGCCCCCTCGTTCAAGGTTTGCAAAGACTTTGCAAGCTTCCATTCGCGGAGCAGTTTTAATAACGATAGGCTGCTTTGAGAATCGCCACTTCCCGCTCTGCAAAATCCACCAGTCTTTAGGGTTCACCTATTGCATGCAGGCTGGCGCCAAAACGTCTTGCTTTGATCGATTCCGCAAGAGGACAACAAGGTAATCATGGCCACTGATGTAGAAGTCGCCCCGCAGTGTGTATTCGACACGTCGACCATAACGACTCCGCACCGTACAGTGCCAGCAGACGTGTTGACATCAGGTGATATCCGCTGCTTGATTGTGCATGAATTTGACATAAGGCATGGATTGCAAAGTAGGTTACGTACAATAGCCGGTGACTGCAAGTCATGTTTTGGGACTGCTTTGTAGCGGGTACGGTGCCGCTGTGAGGTTCTCAGACTGACACAAGAGTACGAATTTCGATATGATCAAAGGTGATTGGGTTGAGCGACTCCTCGCGAGATCCCGGCCTGAAAGTGTATCACGATTCGGGCGATCCTCAGTTCACACTGTTCAGGCCTTCCCCGCACGTGACTCATTGGAAGGCGCCCCACATCATTGCGGGTCTGCCGCTCAAAACGTATGCGAGACACTGACCCATGCATTACTAAGGAGCGAACGGTTGCACGCGCACAAGAGAGCGCGAGAGGGAGTTGCATACGGGTGGAGCCTTAAGCCTACTTCTTCAGGCATCAAGGAGGCCTGAGAGTCGAGCTACCGTTGACCAGCTCGAGGCTTTTAAGAGAAGCCATTATGAAGCCTCCAGCCATTGGTTTGAATTCCATTTTTCTACCAATTGGCCGGCGCAAATGTGGCTTTGGCATGATGTCTCGCATGATGTCTCCTTTTTGCTACTACATGGGCATGCACGACGCCAACATTATTTGCGCATGGCTACCTAAACATACTGATAGAGCCCGTGTGGGCAGGTAATGCACTTCTAATATGCATGTATGCATGCCTAATGGGGAGGTCTACACTAATGTAGTGAGGAACAAACAGTGTGTATAGCCCGGTGGTTGTGTTGTAATGTGCTTGCATGTTACTGTTTGGCATGCTGTGAGTGAGATCATGCATGTCTCCAACTACTGCCAGCATATCCTGTATACCACTCCCACAGGTAAATTCGCCATGCTTGGAATGTTTGTTGCAATCAAACCAGTCAGGCATACGGTATCATAGACATGCATAGACAACTCACATAACGGGCAATCCAACTATGCAAATCAAGCAAACACTACACAATTTAGCTAGGGGTTATAGCTCACTATTGCTACCTCACAACCCTTCTAGCTAAGTGACTGCGTATGTGTGCAAGTGCGTGCAGCGGCAGGCAAGATGGAGCAGGCGAACAATGGTGGTGCAGGCATGTACGGCGATGCCATTGTCACATACAACTATTGATGCATGTGATGCCCTAATTATAGTATCTGTAACACCACAAGTTGTAATGCTTGCATTACACCATGCATGCTTCGTGTGTTTTTCAATAAAGCATCCACATGGGCTGGCAGCATCAACATGTGATAAAAGATGTGCGGTTGCTAACTGTAGAGCCATCAGAGTACCATACCTAAGTTGCTAACCTCCATGATTGGGGAAGATATATAGCAGGGCATCCTACACTACACTGCACGGGACTGACTGCTACCTAACAGGTTTGGCAACATCTTTCCAGGTTACACTCGCATCCAGATTCCAAACATCCGGCTGAGCTCCATCAAATGGTAGCTCCAAGCCCTGCTCATACAGGCCTGGTGCAGACACCTGTGCGATGCATTACAATCAGAAATGCCACCCAACATGCATTTGATGCAAGTGATGCGCACAGTCTCACAAGCCCAACGTGGCCAAAGCTCTCAACAACAAGACAGCTGGCTATGCGCACAACTCCAGCGTGACACATACAATACCTCATACCTCACAAGCATCGCAGAAAAATGCTCCGTCCTGTTGCACGTCCTCTGCGCTCAAGCCAATGCAAGCTGGGTGGAACCTTGACACCACAACAAGCAGTCAGCCTGCCTGCCATGCAAACAGCACCACATAAAAGAAAGCACATGAAGAGATATTGACTTGCTCTATAGTACCACTCAAAACACGTGTCGCACTGCACCATCAACATGTCCGGATTGTACGGCAACTCGCACTTGCAGTACCTGAGAAGCATAGCCATGAATGAGAAACAACACGAGAAGCGCCAAGCCAGTGTTACCACTGGCACAAGTTTGCATGTCACTGAGGCTTACACAGTGACAGCTTCCGGCTTCACTTGGCCGGTGGAGGCAGTGTACTCGAATCGGCAGTAGAAGTGCTCGTCGCGGATGACCCCCAAGTCAAGATACTGCTTGAGAGTGAGCACAGTGACTTTTCTGATGATGCTCTCAGCGGGGACCCAATCGCGGTGGTCCGATAGGAACAGCTCCCGCTCCCCATGGTGGCCTTGCCTGCCCAGCTTCGACTCCTCCGGGCGGTAGTACCACCGGGTCTTCAGCCACTTCCGCCCCGCCGCGTCCTGCTCAATCTGCTCAAGCTTGCCCACATATGGCAATCGTGCCCCCTCTGAAGGCGTCAAGGCCACAACGTCCCCAACTGCGCATACAACAATGTGTCAAGATCATCAGCAAAGTCTGGTGGAAGATGAATGCCAGTATTTCTTGGTCTGCGTGGTGTGTTCATGCTGGTAGTGCATGACAGTGCTAAGCAACCATCAGCAAGAAACCATTGCCCTTGACAGTGATGTACGCGCACAGGCAAACCAATGGCAGTTTAAGCGATAGCTGTGACATGGGCACATGCAGGAGTACAACTTGAGGGCCATCGTGGGCCTGCTTACTAAGAAGCTGACACATTGAAAGACAACAACACGTTTGTCATAGAATACAATTAGCTGATAACCACTAACACAAAGGTATGCGCAGATCTGTGCATACCTTTGAGTGCGCGTCAACATGTAGTGTGGAAATGTGCGAAGCACACCACATGCAGATGCACACAAACACACGCATCGACTAACGCATGCCAGTTTTTGCGGTTGCGCACTGCAACAATGCTGTATGCATGCAGCGTCAAGCTTGGGTTTGCCAAGAAGCTGGCACAAAAGAACAGATACTTTGGCCACTGAAGGGGGCCTAAAACTGTATAAACTTCACCTCTAACTGCACAACCATTGACCGTGCAATGGTCAATCTTCACGCGCTTGCTAAGGGCTACTTCACCTCCTGCTCCCCTGCTTTTGCCGCCGCTGGGTGAAGGGAAGCAGGCGGCCGGGTTGACTACAGCAGCTGCGCCGGCAGGCCTAGCAGGTGCATGATGTTGATGGCTTTGCCTATATGGCTGAGCTGCTGAGCGGCTTTTCTTGCTGGCCAGGCCAGCCCCCGCGGTCACATCACCGCCGCCGCCCCCTACTCTACCTCTGGAAGGCGGCATCCCCCTCTGCAGGCAGATGTGCTACCTGAGGTCGCCCATGATGCCAGCTGCACGCAGCATGTGCCCTCCTCGCTAAACACGGCAGCGCTTTGGCAAGCTTGGCGACACTCCAAGCCAACCTTCCTAAGATAAAGCTTCCAGCTCCACCTCTGCTGCTGTCACTCCCTAACAAACAACGCGTGCCGTTGACGCCGTCGCCGTAGGTATAAGCTGCCTCCACCACCGCCGCCTGGTCTATGTCGCTGCTGACCTCGGTATAACTGCTCTCGTTATGCCGTTGCCCAATCATGCCGACGCGCCGTTAACGCCCCACGGTGGGTCGAACGGCATGCGGCAATCCGGCCACGTGATGAACTGCTAACGGCAACTGTTCAAACGTAGCCTACGGTGGCGCCAATTTGGCGGCGGCGGTGTCGCCGTCGTTGTCGTGGGGCACATCGCCATCATGGGGCACTTGACCATCTGGTGCAGCCATCCCCGGGGTTACGGGCCAGGCTCGCGCATGTGCCGCGTCTGCGGCAACCCGCACGGCCTGGTCCGCAAGTACGGCATCATGCTCTGCCGCCAGTGCTTCAGGATGTGTGCCAAGGAGATTGGCTTTATCAAGGTAGAAGCAGGGCCGTCATTTGTATTGGGTTGGCTTTCTCATATGCATGCTTGTTTGACTGCTCTCCCTTGTTGCACCGCTTCTGCACTGCTTACCCAGCATGCAGTTACACTTCTGCGACACAGTTAGAACACCGCGACTGCCAACTCAAGCATGCATGCGTACATGCATGTACGCATGCATGCTTGAGTTGGCAGTCGCTGTGTCGTAGCTGTGTGTAGTTGCTGGTTTGCTGTTTTGGCAGCCAAGGTTAGCTAGTGGTTGTTGCTACCTGAGCTTAGTATGTGTGCATCTCATGTGTCGCAGTATCGCTAGCCTACCAGTAGCAAACCACGCCCGACAACCGACATCGGCTCTTCGGCTTTTCTTGCCAGCTGATAGGCGTTGTTGACATGGTTTTTGTGTGTATGCAACCTGTACAGGAGTTTGCCGCATTGCCGCAGTGATTGTCAACACTTGTTTGCAGTACTTACCAGGTTGGAGTGAGGGTCTCAGGTTTGTGCTGTGTTCGTATGTAGCACCGTTGTAGCATGCTCTGCCAAGATGTTGCGGAAGAGTTGCTAAAGCAAGTTAGCAGATTGTCACTTTTGACACACGTTTACACTTCATGACAGCAACAACGCCACGTGCTGCATGAACTCATGTCCAGGCAACAAAATTGATGAGCACCCCTGTGCGTGAGTTTCACGACCTCTGCACGCCATGTTGCCTGTGGTTGTTACCTTCTGGTTGACCGTGCCGGCAGCTCCGTGATGCGGTATCGATAGCATTGGGTGTGAGTGGCTAGGAGCTGATTCGGTATCAATGGCTAACAGCAGGTGTGTGTAACATGCATGCATCTTACACAGTCCTGGGTAAACATCCACTGCAGCATGGGTCAATGGGTGAGTGTTACTTGTTGGGATCTAGTAAGACGCAAGCTGCCTTTGATGGCGCTAGATTACATACTCCAAACGTACCGCTGCTTAGTGGAATCTATCTAACAAACTCGTTTGAGATAGCTTTCCTTTAACGGCTAATTGTGGATACCATCTCATTGTATGGGCTGTTGTTTGGTCTTGCAGTCCAGGCATGTTCAGCAGGGCAGCAGGTGGCTCACGTGACTTGACCATGGCGCAGGATCTTGTTAGGCACTTGTATGGCATTGGCCTTGCATGTGTTGTCCTGTGTTACCACCCATCATGTCCCATGCGCTGCTGCATGTGCATGCATCACCATCAGCAGCGTTGCATGTAGTGCTAATCATTTGCCCATGTTGTTCATAGCACCTCAACCAAAGTACTCAGTACGTTTGAAGAGGCATTGTCATCTGAGCTGAGCACGACCACTACTGTACCATTATTACAATCATAGGTGTGTCACTTGTGTTGTTACACTGGTGAAGCTGTCTATTATGATGCAGCTGCAAACCTAAGGGCAGTGCGCCAACACGCATTGCATCTGCACTTGCACTACCTTGTGATCTTATATGGCGTTACCTCCCCAACATGTGGTCATAGTACCGAAGTGATGCTAACTGTCTGTAAACTATGAAAATGTGTCTCGGCTGCAACCGCTCATAACAACAACAATTGGATACTAGCTGAGGATTGCGCTGCGCAGGCAGACTTGCATTTGCTAATCTGCAATGAGTCAGGCTATGAGGCAAACACCGGTGTGAGTGCAAACAATTGTCGGAATTGCTATTTTTGCAGTACTGCATGCGCAAGCAATCAGTGCTATAGCAGCACCAGCACGACGCACCTTCTGCTCCCAGTGACAAAGCCTGTACAGCAGCACTAAAGCCATGCGATCAGGCACACAAACTTGGCACACATTGACACTCGCAAACACATGTTTACCACTGTGCAAGCCAGACCAGCATCTGAGTCGGCATTTGAGCAAGAATTAACGAGCAAGGGGCAGATTGGCACAATTCCCCACTGAACTTACATCTAGAGACTGGTTGCCTGTGCGCGAGCACCAAGTCCTGCTACGACTCGTTTGCAATCTCCTCCCATATGCCCTCGCCCTCGCCCTCGCCGTCGCCGTCGCCCTCGGGCCTCTTGACCCCACCCGCGCCTGCGCGTCCTCCCTTCCCGTGCTGCTCTCTTTTCACCCCGACCGCGTTGTAAACGCTCTCGACCATGTGGTGGTCTAGGTACGGCCCGACGGGGATGCCTCTCGCCTCCATCTTCTCTATCAGATCGAACGCCTCGCGCAGGGCCCCCTTGGAGTGGTGGTACTCCACCATCAGGGCGAACACGTCCCCAACACGCAGCGCGGCCAACTCCTCGTCCTCATCTGACCCACCCGCAGACAACAACCTCTCCACCAACTCCTCGCACACCTGAAGGGTTCTTCCAGGATCTGTTGTGACCATCTTGCGGCCCTGCACAAACGTGTCCACCAGGGCGATGCGCTCGGCCAGGCTGCGCAGAGCTCGCTCGCGCTCGGCTGGGGTTGGCGTGGACGTAGATGAGGCTGAGGATGTGGATGTAGATGTGGGTGTTGACAATGCCTTGGACAAACACTTGTGCGCTTCGCGCAGAGCTATGAGGGCCTTGTCGTAGTCTCGGTAGTCATCGATCTCAATCTGTCCAACACGTGATTATGAATCACACGCACGCACATAGACGTACACACATGCACAGTCAAGTATGTGCGCGCGCATGATTGCTCACAAATGCACACACGCGTACACTTGTGTGTATGCGTGCACACACAAGTGTACATGTGTACATCGACTTGAAGACTGCAATGCAGACCAGGTAGTTGTGTCCTCACCTGTGCGCACGCTTCATAGAACGACGACAGCGACCCGAACGCCCTGGCCTTGGTATAGAACTGTATGATGACTTTCATGACCTCTCCATCGTTGTGCCAGTCGAGGCTTTGCAGGTAGTTGGCAGCCATGACGTAGATCTCTCGCTGCCTCGACACGTTGGCGAAGAACACGATCTTCTCCGTGTCACCGGATTTGAGCAGAACCTCCATCGCTTTGAGCTTCTCGCCGGCCTGAGCGTACTTCTTGCAAGCAAGGTGGTACGCCCCTTGCCTCTTTAGACACTTGGCCAGTTTTAACAGCAATTGGTGCCTCTCTGCGGCCGCGTAAGCCGGGTACGCATCCTGAAGGGGAAAATTGTTGTTGGGTTGTGTATGTTTGTAGGCATAGAGTACAATTGTATACATCTTACCTGTGAGGGAGTTGTGTCTGGTGTGTGGCCACGGGGGAGGCCATTCGCTGAACCCGGTCGAGAGGGGTCCGCTGATCCGGCTGAGCTCGCCGAACCCGCTGAGCTGGGTTTGGCCGGGGCCGGGGGTGTCATCGCCTCGGCCATCTCCTCTGTAATTGCCACGTCCCTCTCTATACACTGCACACAGCAGCAGTTCAAACCCAACGTGTAAGGTGTGTTTGTGTGTGCGCGCGTGCGCATGTGTGTGTGCGCGTGTGTGGCTATGCTGGTTAGCAGTGTACGCGCCGTACCAGGTCGAGTGCGCGGAAGTACTGCTTTGCGTGGATGAACATCTGGACAGCTTGCGCATACTGCCCGTGTTCCATGAAGAATGCCGCGCATCGCATCAGCAGCTCCGGATCGCTCCTGTTTCCGAGCTGGTCCGCTATCAGACGCAGGGATTCGAAGAGCCGCACCGAGAAGCACAGGTCCAACGCCCGCGACAACGAGCCGCCCTTGTGGAACAGAGTCACAGCGCGCTCGTACTGGCTGCGTTCCTCGAAGTACTTGGCGCACTCGACCATCACGCGAGGCGTGCTCTGTAGGGACGTAACAATGTGTGCATGCGCATCGTGCGTGCGTGCGTGTGTGCGTGCGTGCGTACGTGCGTGCATGCGTGCGTGAGAGCGCGCGTGCATACATCTGTCTCTCTCCTTGTGTGTGCATGTGTGTGTGTGTGTGCGCGAGTGTGAGAGACACGTTGCCAGCGTTACCTGTAGGGCAAGGGTGACAAGCTCCGCGTCCATGCCATTGCGTTTGGCGAGCCTCACGGCATGGGAGTGCCGCCCGGCCCTCGCATACAGCTTCACTGCCTCAGCCACCCTCTCCATGTTCTCATACTGGCGTGCGAGGTGGAAGGCCGCCGCGGGGCTGCCTGATGACTCCACGACCTTAGCGGCCTCCTCTAAAGACCCCATAAAGCAATGAAGCCGCACTTGCGCGAGGTGATCACCCGCCTGTGCAGCAAAGGGACACACACACACACACACTGAGCCATGACTCTGGCAACCATTGCCTTCCACAGTTGATTTGACCAGCGGGTATCATCATTGGCACTTACTTGTTGGTACGATGCCAGAGCGGTGTGGTAGTCTCCGATGCTCTCCGAGTATCTTGCCCACCACTTCGCAAGCTCCGGGTCCCCCGACTTGGCGCAGTACTCCCTCAGATCATCCAGTCTTCCCGCGTCGCACAGCATGCGCGGCACCTCGTAGTGGCGGCCGGCGGGACCCGCGCGTTGGTACGCGTCCGCGGCGGCGCGCAGGTCACCCGTGGACTCGAGGTGCTTCGCGTACGCGTACCACGTGGTGCGCAAGTGGATGCGGTCCTTCTTCTCGGCGAGATCAGTCGCACGCTCCCACTCGCCATTAGCCTTCAACACACAACCGATATGTAAGTTGCTCAAGGTCAGGTGCTTGGTTTCCAATCACCTGACCGTGAGCATAGTTGCACTCAACAACGGACACCTTGTACGTGCGTGCATGCGTGCGCGCGCGTGCGCGTGTGCGTGTGACTGCAGCCACAAGGGCTTTCTTATGGTGTGGCGTTGCACGGCACACCTGAAAGAGTTGGTTGAGTAGGTCCCACCGTTGCCCCTGCGCATACAGTCTCTCCGCCTCTTCGACCATATCGAGTTGTACAGCAACTTTCCCGACGCGAGCCTCTTCCTCGGGTTCCGCGGCGGCCAAGCGCACGGCGGCCGCGGCGGGTGCGGCCCCGAGGTGAGCGAGACAGTGACGAGCTACGTCGGGACGACGGGTCTTGACGCAGACGCGGGCCATCGTGGACCACACCGATGGACCACCCAAGCCTCTCACCGCCCTGTTGAAGACGGGATCACCTTGTTAACAGTCTATCCGTCGCACTATGCATGTGCGCGCATACATACAAACACGCATGCACGCATATATCTGGACATGCATTTGCCAACTGGTATGCTCGCGCGCGCACACACACACAGACACACATGCACAAACAGGCAACTGCACACATGTATACAAACTGTGAGCACACGTGCGCATGCACACACCCATGCGTGCATGCGCACACGCGCATGTGCACATGAATGCATACACCCCGCGCTCATGTGTGCGTCCATGTGCGAGCATGCGTATGTGCACGAACATATGCTCGCACACGCGTAGACAGAAGAAAACAATATGCGCACATACATGTGAGCACACACCCGCACGTACAGGTAAGCACGCAAGCTCTCACTTGCGCATGTACACAAACGAGGCGGATGAACACGTGTCTTACTTGTAGGCTTCCTCCATGTTGCCCGCTGCCAGCTCCACGCTGAACGTGAGCAGGCCCTTGCGCGTCGTCTCGTCCACATGCTCCTGCACAACCACGCGACATATGCACTCACATTTCAGAGAGAACCACCGCACTCGCTAATGCCACTTACCATGCCGACGAAGTCACGCATTACAGCACGTCGCACGTTGCCGTTGGTAGTGTTGGCACCCTCCGCGTCCACGCGGGTGTGGTAGTAGACATATGGCGCTTTGAGGCCCAGGAGGCCCTCGCTGCCGCCGCGAATGCCCTCCACCTGAAGTTGCGCCAGTCTGAGTTGATGTACACGAGTTGATCAACGCGCACACACGCACACGCACATGCGCTCGTGCATGCGCATGCGCACGCACACGCACACGCTCGTGCGCACACACGTGCACGCATACACACGCAATGCTTGTGGCTTGTAGACCTTGTCCTGCTGAAGGATGCCTTGGTGCGTAGTGGCAAACAGGGTGTAGACAGCACTGGCTTCGGTGTCCACCTAAGCAGCAACATTAGGTGTATGTGGCGCATTGGCATGTGTGGACGTGTAGCAGTGTGCGTTGTGCAGCTAAGACTTGTGTGGCTAAAAGCCTGACTCATTGATTGCATCAACAGTGCACACCTCCACGTTGGCCTGGCAGGCCAGCAGCTGCGGCTCCTCCTCATCCCAACAGTGCCAATCTGGCACCCGCTTATCACCCCTGCAATACACATGACATCAACACGTGCTCACATACGCGCACACGCGCACGCAACACATCAACACACGCAATGGCATTCAATCTGTTGTGTCACACGCACCAGCACCCACCTGAAGTCGTACGAGTCGAAAGTGTCCGACTCCACGTCGTACACGATCAATCTGCCGCTTGCGCCAGCGGCGAGGATGCTGACTTTGGTGCCGTTGCCGTTGCAGCGCACTGAAGTGATATCCCCCAACGCCTCAGTGCTGTTATTGTTGTTGTTGTTGGTGGTGGTGGTGCTCGGAAGCTGCACCTGTTTCACGCAAGCACACGGTATGGTTGAGTACCGAAATGTTTGTGCGGTGTTGGTTTGTAGCATGCGGATGTGGTCATGACATGATATGGCAGGCGTACTTTGCGGCCATTGAGAGGCCCGTGCGGCTTTGCTTCTCGGCCCCCAAGCTTCCACAGACGAACGTACCCACCAGATGTTGCCTGTGGTATGACATTTGCAACAAAGGTAAGACATCAGCAGCAGTGGCGATAACGACAACCACGTTGTGGGTGTGGGTGTGGGTGTGGGTGCGGGCGCGTGTGTGCTCGTGTTCGCGTGTGTGCATATACCGCTGCCAGGTAGTTGCCGTTGATGTCAAGCCGAACCACCTTGCCTTCCAGCTCGCTCACCGCAAGCACTTGCTTCACCACACCCTGCCGTGCACATATGCACGTCACATCACCCACTGACGGCAAATCAAGAACAACACCTGACACAACTGTATGTTGTGTCCACATGCCTGAAAATTGCTAATCTCCACATTGCTCCCCGCAGCCCTGTACACCCCATCGGCATGAAGCGCCATAGCCGAGGTGTTGTTACCAATAGCAAACGAGGACACATTCGACCCAACATCACTAGTCTCATCCAACGTGGACACGCGCGCCACATGTGCTCGCTTCCCGCCCCAGCACAGCACGTGTGTGGCGCAGATGTCCACCCCGGTGGCGGGGAAGGGGAGAGTTAAAGTGGATGGTGAGGGTAGTTGTTGGGTTGTTGTTGTGATGGTGAACTTGTCGGCGGCGAGTTGGACTGCGGACACGCCCTCGCGCATTCTATGCTGGAGAGTGCAGCCGGTCAGGATGGAAGCCGCGTCACCCTCGATCACTGCGCAGAGGAGATTCGCGCCCGAAGCTGCACACACACACGCATGCGCGCATACACGTCCACAGGTGAGGTTGCCGCGAACACAACACTGCCTCTTACACATCATACTGCTATACGCATTACATAAACCAATGTATCACCGCTTGTGACATACCCCAAGCCAGGGACTTGACTGCTGATCCAGCTTCCACCGGCGGCAACGCCTGCAACAATGAGAGATAGACTTGTGTCGTAAAGTTGTGTCACTCGCTACCAACGGCGCACGCTCACACTCGCAACGCAATGTGTACCCGCCACGCGCGCTCGGGGCCTGCTGCATCAGCGCCTGTTCTGTTGTTGTCCAGGACATCATCATCTGTACCATCAAACATGTTGTTGCTCGCCAAGGATGGCGAGAAGCGCCACATTGCCACGCGGCCCTCCAGCGACCCCGCTGCATAGTTGTTGGGAAAGGTGAGTCACATGTTGTCTCACACTCAGCGTGTAGAAGAGTTGTTGTCTCACCTGCTAGAGTGAGGGACTGCGGGTTGAACGCGAGCGTGTAGACTCGGTCACGCGACCTGCCCTCTCCCTCAGGCATGTCCAACACAAAGTTCTCCTCCGACTCAACATCGTACGCAAACACCTGTGACAGATGTTGTTGTTATGGTGCACAACAACAACATCCAGCAACAACAACAACAAGTCCTCTTACTCTCTGTTGGCCTCGGAATGCGCACGCGACGGTCCCGCTCGACACCCACTCCGCGCTAGTGAGGTCTGTGCCTCCGCTGAGCTTCACGCGCATGCTGCATGTCCAGCTGTTGTTGTTGCTGTTGGTGGTGTTGGTGTTGGTGGTGGTGGTGGTGGTGATGGCGGCCTCGTGGACGGTGAGGGTGTTGGTGCGCGTGACGCACGCGACGGCGTTGCGGGCAGGGTGAGGACGTGGAGCCGAGAGGGCCTCTGCGTCCAGCTCGAAGGCCACAATCCTGTGCCCCTGCGTGTGCATGCGTGTGAGAGGATGTGTGTGCGTGGATACGCGTGTGGACGCGTGTAGGTGGTGTGCTTACATGTGCAAACGCATACATGTGCACCCGCCTGCGCAAGTGCAAGTGTGTGTGCTGCTGTGTGTCACAAGAGATAACGCGAACCATAGTATTACTCATTGCTCTTACTCTGTCATCTGCTTCGCACACGTAGAATTTTGTCCCGTCAAACACCGTGTAGAAGAACGGCGGAAACACTGGCAGCCCCGGATCCCTGTCGACACAACATACACACATGATATACGGACACATCCTCCCGTGATGTTGGTTGGTAACTTAGAGACAAACAGTCATTCTCACGGTTCCGCCAGCGGTGCCGCATTGTTGGCAATCACCACATGGCCAATCTTCACTCCACTCCCTTTCTCCCCGTACTGCGTGATCCCCACGAGCGGCTTCGCTCTCGCCTCGTCGACCTTCCACACACCCACGCCGGCCCCCTCTGTCGTCATCGAAGGCGAGCAAGCGGCGGAGACGAAGCGGGCGGAACGGACGTGCCAGGAGAGGGAGGAGACGGGGCCGCGGTGGACGGAACGGTCCTCGGAGTAGCGGGGGACGGGGGAGGTGGAGGAGTAGCAACCGATGGCGCCTGGGGTGGGGGGGTGTGCGAGTTTCGCGTGTGTGTGCGCGCGTGTGTCAATGGGCATGTGCGAGCTTGGTTGTGTGGGTGGGAAGGGGGGAGTGTTGTGCGTATAAGCGCATGCGTGGGTGGGTGGGTGCGCGTGTGTCTGTCTGCGCGTGTGCGCTTGCATGCGGGTGGGTGGACGGGTTTTGGGGGGGGGGGGGGGGGGGGGGGGGG
>RHPI01002503.1:926639-945364 GCA_009103225.1 Chlorokybus atmophyticus
GGGGATGTGTGTAACGTAAGCTGCTTACCGTCCGACCAGCCGATGGCGAGTAGGGGGAGGGAAGGGTGCCATGCCAGTGCTGTGGCGGTTGCGTTGCCCTTTGAGTTCTTCACTACTGCACTCTGGTCGCTCTCACCCTAAGAAACGTTTATCAGGTTATTATGCACAACCTAGTCTGCACGCACTGACGCAAGCCAACACCTTCAACGCGACTTGTTCATCGCCAGCAAAACCGCACACACATGATTGCAGTGGCGCACTCCTTGCACCAGAATACTGGGGGTCAATATAAGCATCCACAGACGCTCTACATACAGCATACATATGTTGGGTTATTCTGCTGACTTGTAAAGTATCAGCTTGCTTGTACATACAACTGTTACAGTTAGAAGGTCTCAGCCTGTACATGGTGAAGTGAATTGCTCAGGTCTATGAGACTGCTAGAGTGTGAATGTTGTTCTCCAATCAGCAAATGTAAACTGCTAGTGGCGCACGCAACTTCGTACACAAATGATTAACATTGCAAATCTCTCACCTCTGCATTAAAAAGCAATACATTCCCCTCCCCCCCCGCGACCGCCAGCACCGGGCTGTTTCCCCCCCTCCCCGCCGACCACGCAGCCAATGACGCCCCAGGCACCCCGACCCGAGTGGAGAAGTACACCGCAGCAGCTGCCGCCGACGCCATCTCGGCCCAGCTGCTGGCCTGGTGGCCTAATGGCCTGATGGCCTGATGGCCTGGTGAGCTTAGCTTTGGCCTGATGCGCGACTGATGACGATGGTAATGCGGAACACGCTAACAGTTGAGACCCGAACACGCAACTGATGCTGTATCGCGGTTATGGAGCGTCATACAGGCAAAGTCACGTAACGCTACCTGCGGCGGTGTACAGGGGTTTGTGGTTAGGGTTTGGTGTGTGTCCAAAACCCTAGCCGCCGCCCTAGGTGAGTCCTTTTGGGCCGTCGCCGCCGTCGGGGCTGGGATCGTCGGCATCGTCGGCGGCGGTAGGGAGCGGGCGGAGCGGGGTGGCGTGTACCTGGAAGTAGAGGCGCTGAGCGCCTGGACATCTGATCCGCCACCATGGGGCGCATGCACAGCAGAGGGTAAGTGAAGGTTCCGCCTAAGCTCTAGATGTTGGGCGGCGGCGGCGGCGCAGGGAGGAATACTGCTGTTTGTGTTGATGGATGACCGGGGTGTGGTTTACACAATGAGACGTGCATTCTTGCAACGGGCTGAGATAATGCTGCGATTTGTTCATAATTGCTTATGATTGTCGGCTTTTCTGATGGTTGTCTTACTCGTGTAATTCGGGTCCCGTTGCAGTAAGGGTATGTCGGCGTCAGCCCTGCCGTACAAGAGGACGCCGCCTAGCTGGTTGAAGGTTACCTCCGTTGAGGTGAGTTGCGTTGCTTAACGAACACTACTGCATCCCCTTTTTTGTACTATTGATGGATTCTGCACGTCAATCAAGTTTTCTTTACGAACGAAGGGTTGTCGCTCGCATTGTTGTTTACATGTTAGTGGACGTTATTGTCTACATCTGCGCTTGCGCTCTTTACAGCAGTAGTATGCACAGCATGTTGTTAGTGTCACCATAGTTGGACATTGTTGCAAACACATAGGTTAGAGTTCAGGTGGCACATAAACAACGCAGGTGTCCTTATCAGCAACTAGCAGCAGCATGTCAGGCCTTGCTCCACAGTCTCCGCGCGCGTAGAATCAAATGCATTGCTCGGCGTGTGTATGACTGTTGAGGCCATCACCATTGCGATTGTTGTGCCGATACAGGTTATCGACAACATCAACAAGCTCGCGAAGAAGGGTCTGACACCCTCCCAGATCGGTGTCATGCTGCGTGATTCCCACGGCATCACCCAGGTGAAGAGCGTTACCGGCAACAAGATCCTCCGCATCCTCAAGGCCGGCGGTATGAATGCAATGCTGTTATCACGATTACAGGCTTGAAGGCAATTGTCAGTGCATCTTGATGATTTCATCGTCGTTTACAGGTCTGGCCCCTGAGATCCCGGAGGATCTGTACCACTTGATCAAGAAGGCTGTTGCAGTCCGCAAGCATTTGGAAAGGAACCGTAAGGACTCCGACTCCAAGTTCCGCCTGATTCTGATCGAGTCGCGTATCCACCGCCTCGCCCGCTACTACAAGCGCACAAAGAAGCTGCCACCCAACTGGAAGTAGTAAGTGCTGTCTGTGGTGTGGTTAATCGCTGGGGCAATTTATGTTTGTACTTGTGTGTGATGTGGCTTGTGACCGTGCGAGTTGTCCGTTGCGTCTGCGCCACTCACATGTGTCCTTGTGTGTGCGCAGCGAATCCGCGACGGCATCTGCCCTGGTTGCCTAGATTTGTTATGGACGATCATATTCTGTGAAATGCAATGTGCTCATCTGGTCCGATACCTGCTTTGAGAGCTTATGTTTGCAAGTACGTGCAATGGCATTGATAGCTTCTTGGATGGTGGTTGTAGCTTGGCCCATTGCACCTCCCTCATTCCCCATGCAGATTGACGTAGCGTGCGTTATGGTAGTTGGGTCATGTGCAGTGTTCAGCTTACATGTTGATATGCAGCACTTGTAGGTGGGAGTAGGGCTACGAAGTTAGCACAAGCGCAAGCACATACAATGCGATGTGCAACTCCGCATGCATAGGACGTGCAACCATCAAGCATGCTGAACGGAGTAGAAACGTTTGACACTGGCAGACCTTGCAACGTGCTGATAATTGTAGCACCTGTGACGCCAAACATCGCTTGATGTCATGAAGTCCGCTCGTGAGCACAAGCAATGATAAGGAAGTGTCATCATACCATGTTTACGTCAGTCTCTGCGGAGCTATTGATACCACTTGCATCAACATATATGAAACTAGTATGCACGGAAGTAAGCCCATGGCAGCAACACCTATCAGTGCAGTTGCATTACAAACAAGACACTCTGCAGGTGACGCCGGTTGATCCTCTCTGGCTGCCCGCGCAACTGCTGGTGTAGAGTGTAAACATGGTATGTGCCCATTCCTGCATACTGTGTTGATGTGCTGTTGCTTTTTTACACTTTGCTTGTGACTAATTCAGCATACGATCTTTTGTGCACTTGCACTTGCATTCACGTAGAGTAGAGTAGAGTAGCGCCCCTGTAGGCTGGAGGTGATGTTGTGTACAAAAGATGAAGTGCTGATAAAGTGTAAAGTGGAGATCTGTGGGTGTTTTGTTTGTGCGCTTGGAAGAGTGTGTCATCATAAATCTACACCCTTCACACCTGCTGCTGCGGTAACTGTACAATGTGGCACAGTGCTAGCCCCCACAGTGCATTGCTTGGCAGCATAGGCTTTGACAGCAATGCTTTCCTCAGTTGTTGGTTGACGCAGCCAGTCGCGTAGGAGGCCTCAGTGAGGACATACTTTTACCAGAATAGCATAAACCTACCTCGAGAGAGTACCAGCAAGGGAACTAGGCGCATGCAAAAACACAAATATTACATTTGCAAACCAGGGATTTTCGTTTTGGGATTCGACTGCGAGGGTCAACATGCCTACGGTACAGTGCAAAATCAATGCCAATGCTCTACTTACAATGCTATTAACAAAAGCAAACAACATTGCAACCCGCTAACGGTGCAGCCACGAGGCAAACTGGACAGTATATACAGACTCGATACGCATGCAGGGCCAACACTACGGAGGTAGTACACCACTCCCTTGTTGCGGTGTGCGCCTGACCAGCCCTCACGCGTTTGAGTAAGCTGAAGCGTAGGATGCAGATCCGGAACGAGGGTTGATGGCAAGCCAACCGTCATCTGCAGCCGTAAGAGAGGTATCCTCGTCACTACTTGCGCCACTGTAGCCATCATCACGCATGGCAGGCGGGAAGGCGTGATGTGGGGCTCTAGTTGAAGACTCGGGGTTGCTCCGAAGCGAAAATGTGTAAGCTGGAGGGGCAATGTGTGCTGTTGATGCAGGCGAGCTGGGTGGTGACGGTGTGCGCGAGGTCTGACTGGCAACTGGTGTTACAGGTGCGCCTGTTGTCACTTGAAGGGCAGGCGAAGGTGTACGCGGCTGCATTACCGCCGGGACCAGCACAGCGTCCAAGGCTGCTTCAATCGAGCTGGCGGGCAGAGCTGTTTGTGAGGCGCTTAAAGGTTGCACCAGCTCTGATGTCTGTATCCAATCCGAGCGGGATAAGTTGGCCAGTGACTGCGACATGGAGCTTCGTGCCAGTGGCTCAGGCGACTCAACTTGTTCTTTCAGAAGAAGAACGTCCTCCTCCAACACAGCAATCTCACCCCTGCAAGGCCGACAAGTTGAGCAAGGCAGGGCGCAGACGGACCCCAGCTTACAAGCACCAAGTCGTAATAAAACCCCAGCTCACCATATGGCATCTAGCGCACAAGCACGGTCCACCAAAGCCTCGCGGAGCTGTCTCGCAAGTTGTCATATCAGCGCAAGCACAACAGATGCAGGCACAGAGCCCTCCAGCAAGGTTGCAGCAAAAACAATCGACTAAGCCTGTTGTACTTATAAGTACCTCGGAGCAACGAGAAGACTCTGCCGACAGGCGTGAGCCGACCTGCTGGGCTTCCTCAATAGATGCTTTGGCCTGCTGAATCATGGCTTCATTTGCAGCTTCAGTGGCCACACGGGCCGCCACTGCTGCATCACGGGTAGTCACAGCAGCCTGCAAGCGCTTTTCCAAGGCACCGCGCAACTGCAGGTGCACAGTGAGTTGGATGTTGGTTTGCATAATTCAACCACAGAGAATGCGTCTGCAATACCAGTTTGTTGCCAGATGAGCCGGTTTGTGCTGACTATGTACAGCAGTATTACACGCACCTCAGCAAGAGACTTCTCCGCAGCATCACGTCGAGCTTTGGCCTGTTTGTGGCGTGCAGAAAGCTCCTTCGCTTCCGCAGAGAGCACTGCATGCTCAGCCCGCAGCTCAGCCGACAGCTGCATAAACCAAGGGTTTACTGCTGACAACCAATGCCAAGCTAGAACAGCACGTGCTCGCATGCGCATAGGCAGCAGAGAGGTGCAGCATGTGCTAGTGACTGCGCACGTGTAAACCATACCTGCTCATTGGCCTCGCTAAGCTCAGCTGCCATGCGGTTCAGCTGCGAGAGCTCAGGCTGTCGTGCAACCTCAGCAGCGTTTGCAGCTGCCATAGCAGCACCAGCCTCCTCCTCGGCATTTGCCACCTCATTGCGCTTGCTGTGACACTCATGGGTCTCCCGCCGCAAGGCTTCCTGATATGGGATACTGCACTCAGCACTACAAGTGCGCAACCACCAGGACAGTTAGAGATCTAGTCCAAACTCTACCTTTTGCGCAGCTGCTTCATTCATCATTGTGTCAATGGTGTCGAGAGACAGCTGCTGTAGCACTTGGCTGGCACTGAAGGATGCGCTTTGATCCGTCTCAGAATATGCTTGCTTGGTAGCCTTTCCCTCCATTGAGGCATCTGTGCAGCACGCACATTTTAGCTACCAAACAAGAGACACGCGCAACCCAACCGCACGCATTAACAAAATTTCACAGTGCGGTGCCATTAACAGATCAGAAAATCTCGCCTGAGAAAAGCATACCCATGTGCGTGTGGAAGGCGTTCATGTCCGACACGAAGGAAGCAGACTGACTGGAAGCGGATGACATTGACTGTACAGGCGTTGACACGTAGGGAGGAAGCGACGTTGTTGAGCTTGCGGGCAGTGAACTTCCAGCATACTGATAGCCATACTGTGTTGAAGGCGCGTACTGAGATGTTGTCGCATGCTGGTATGCAGAGCTTTGACCCTGTGTTTGCCACTGAGGCAGCTCTGCAGGCTCGGGCATAACAGACTCAACACCCAACTGCAGCAGATCATAACTGGAGCCCGTGCCAGGCCGATCAGAGTAAGCAGCCTGCTGGTCGTAGTGCTCTACAGGAGTTCCAAAGTGGTTGAACTGCTGTTGCTGTTGCTGATAGTGTTGGGCGGTGTCTTCTGCTGGCTCTAACACCACATTTGACAGCGTCTGCTGCGGTGGTGGGGATGCCGGAATCAGGTGAGTTGCAATGTAGTCCGCTGCACGCTGCACGTCCATGGAATGGTATTCCAAGACTCCAGCTAGCACACGCTCATTGACCTGTCAGTAGGCAGGTTCAAGGCCAGTCGTGACTAGCTGCAGTAAGGCTTGACAACAAAAGCACTGCTGCGTGCCAATATCCTCTCGTAGTAAAGCGACAAACGATTACCCAAACAAGCTGGGCCATGTAAGGCAAGGTCACATCATGCACATCACGCCGACGAAGTGGCATGCAACACGGACAGAATTGTACTGTTAAGCACGGCATCAAAGGTGCACACGCAACTTCTCAAGCTCAGCGTATAAGTCAACAGCGGAAGTCTCGTGGCTGAATGAGCCTAAGCGCACCTGCGGGAAGATGGCACGCAGATGGTCGAATGACTCCTTGGCGCTCAGCATTGTAACTCTTCTGTAGCGTGCCCTGTCGGACAAGCTGGCAGCAGCAGACAGCACCGCAACAGAAGCAACCGCCCCAACACCCACCACTCCTTTGAGCACAAGGAAGGGCAACATCAATCAAAAGCAGCTTGGGCCATAGGCAAAACCGGGCTTCCTCCAACAAAGGAGCCTTCAACAAAGTGAAACCAGCTGAACCACACGGCGCTTCTCAGCCGAAGGCCTCACCGTCGCTCCGAACAACGCCGCTAAAGACGACAACACGCAGGGTGACAAGCGAACTGCAGGTAAGCAGAGGCTGCCTTTTGGCAATTGCTGTGTGGCAGTAAGCACAAGCCTGCACGCTGTGCCGCCGGGGCACAAGTCGCGGCAGGGCATCTGAGCTTAGTTGGCACGTTTTTCGCATTCACTCGTCGATATAGGCGATAGGAGAGTGTGATATAGCGCAGCAGCCGGATATCGACGACAGTTAGGGTTTGGACTCGCTGCAGCGGCGGCAGCGGCGGTGGCAGCGGTGGTGGACGGGGACAGGCCAGCGGACGGGAAGGAGCAGGGAGGCCAGGGCAGAAGAGAATTCTGTGTGTTCTTCCTGCTTGCACTTGGTTGAGGGCTTTCTAGTGGGTTGCAGCCTTGGGGGCAGCCAGGATGAGCGGGGGGCAGGCCAGGCCGGAGGATGGCGAGGCGGCTGGCGTCTCGCCTGCTGCCGTGCTGGCTAACGGCGGTGGCTCCACGGACCCTCCGTCTGTCGCTACCCCGCCGGCCGATAGAGGCGATGCTGCCTCGCGCCCCCTGGATGTGGGCACGAAGCTGCAGTGCAAGTGGCGAGACGGAAAGTACCACCAGGTCGCTACCGTTTGGTTGTTGTTTTACTGGTTCCCAACCAATCTTACAACTTCACATGCTTGCTGGCAATAAGCATGCATACATGTCGTTTGTGATCTGCCGCATGCTGTACTTGCTTCTGCACGCACAGCAGTGGTATTCACAGTCCACGGCACTGGCTGCATGTTGTATCTCGAAACAATCAATGATGTCAACTCGAATATTAGCATTGCTTCAATGCAATACTTGCTTTGTATCACCCAGCTGTTGACCACATTGTGCACGCGGTTGTCTATTGTTGCACTTGGTGGATTATTTGACGTACTTATCAATGCGTGATGTGTTACCAGGTTCGCATTATAGAAAGGCGAAAACTACCAATCTCGAATGAACACGAGTACTATGTGCACTACACAGAATGTAAGTTCATGTTGTGTTGTGTCTGATACAGAAGTAGTTGCTTATGATTGCGTGTATGGCATCCTTTGCACACTCTTATTTTGCTTGCTTGCATGCGTCACTGAACCAGATTGTGCTCACAGTCAATAGGCGGTTGGACGAATGGGTGCGAGCCGAGTCCTTCAGCTTGAATTCGATTGAAACAGAGGAAAATGACAAAGCAGATGACAAGGTAAGAATATCTGCAATAGAACATGCATATGCATAGCCTTCACAGTGATGGATGTGTCACTGATTATTCGTGCGCAGGGTGTTGGCACGAAAATGACTAGGCAACAAAAGCGCAAACTTGATGAAAGTCACATAGAGGAGGTACATTTATGTCTGGCGCTGTCAATTATGCAAGTTGTAAAACATGGCTGACTGTACGCCTTCAGGGGCATGAAGAATTTGATGCTGCCAGCTTACGAGAGCATGAAGAGTTTACCAAAGTCAAGAACGTTGAAAAAATTGAATTGGGCAAGTACGAGATTGATACGTGGTACTTCTCACCCTTCCCTCAAGAGTACAGTTTGTGCTCCAAGCTGTTCTTCTGCGAGTTTTGCTTGACATTTTTAAAGCGCAAAGAGCAGCTGCAACGACACATGAAAAAGTGCGATCTCAAGCATCCGCCAGGCGATGAGATATACCGGAACGGCTCAATATCCATGTTTGAAGTGGATGGGAAAAAGAACAAGATATACTGCCAGAATGTCTGCTACCTGGCCAAGCTGTTCCTTGACCACAAGACACTCTACTACGACGTGGACCTGTTCTTGTTCTACATACTTTGCGAGTGCGATGAAAGAGGCTGCCACATGGTTGGCTACTTCTCCAAGGTATGCAAGTTGGGTTGATCTCCCTTGCAAGTCCGTCATATGTAAAACGCACCTTGCTGACTCGAATTTTGATTGAACAGGAAAAAAGCTCAGAGGAAGGATATAATCTGGCTTGTATCCTGACGCTTCCGCCATACCAGCGTAAGGGCTACGGCAAGTTCCTCATTGCGTTCTCCTACGAGCTGTCCAAAAAGGAGAACAAGGTTGGCACGCCCGAGAGGCCGCTGTCGGACTTGGGCCTGCTCAGCTACCGTGGCTACTGGACGCGGGTGCTGCTGGGCATCCTCAAGAAGCACAACAGCAACATCTCTATAAAGGACCTCAGCGACATGACCGCGATCAAGACGGAGGACATCATCAGCACGCTGCAATCCCTCGAGCTCATACAGTACAGGAAAGGTCAACACGTCATCTGCGCAGCGCCCAAAGTCATTGAACACCACTTGAAAAAGGCTGGTGGAGGTGGCTTGCCTGTAGACCCATCAAAACTCATCTGGACACCTTACCAGCATCACGGCAACTAGATGCTGTTGCTCTCTCAATGTATAACCTCGTGCATCTGTAACTATATTGTAATATACAAACCCCCATCATAACTGATATTACTACGTGTTTGCATCTGCTTGGTGCTTGGTCCCTGCTGTTTCACAGCATTAGTCCATGTTAGCGTGTGCTGGTACTCACACATGTGCTGCACTTATATGACATAAGTATTGATGTTACGTATTCAACGTGGCACTATTTGCGTTAGTCGTTAGCCAGTGGTGAACATAGACGGCACTACATATTTCTGGTTTGTACAGTTATGTTTGCTGGGATGCGCTGTGCTTAATCTGCGAGATAATCTGTGACCTTGTCTATTGCATGGGGCTGTAAACTCTAGCCTGGTGAGATACATTTCCTATCTTCACCCAACTTGTCAACCCGGGCCTAACAAATACACAACCAGGAGGGCAGTACTTCATGTACATCAGTGTTTAGAGTTTATAAAAATTCATTAGTACCTTGCATTTAACTTTGCAAAGCACATGCCATTGGTGGAACAGCTGTGTCATGCAACACTTCTCGCCGCACAGGATGCCCAACTCATTGTGCCCATCAACTGCAAGTGTCAACACCCTTTACGCAGACAACCTGCACAGCACTCTCGCCTTTGTGCCAGCACTTCAGCGCAAAAGTTATACACAGCTTATATAACATGTTTTACCTACTCAACCCGCTTCACCACCATGTCATATATACACCAATTACAACAACCCAACATTACCCCCCTCACCCGCATACTACACACAAGTACACGCTTAGTCGGGGTGGATCTCAGACAACAGGACGGGGCGTGCAGGGTCCCGTGACCCGAGGCGTTCAGCAACAAGCTCGAGGGCGCGGCGTTCGCGCGCGTCGAGGGCGAAACGGCGCGCCCCGTCCAGGCGGTAACGCCAGTGCTCCCCGCCGTTGACACCCCACCCGTTCCAGATACCCGGCTCGTGGTGCTGCAGACCAGCTGGCGAGGGGGATATGAACAGCGGCGCCGACAGCCTGCTCGACTGACCTGAAGGACATATCAGAGCATTGGTCAGTACAGAGGGATGTCTCCAACACAACTCTATTGATGTGCGTTCGTGCATGCGTGTGCACACATGTCATGCGTACGTGTTTGCGTACCATCTGTAAGCAGCCTGATGCTCCAAGGCAGAGGCTCCCCGTTAGCGCCTTTGATAGCCTTCAGCTGCACTTCTAGCCACGGGCTTCCCTCCTCATCACAGAACTGTGCAGCATGGCCAACATGATCAGAATCACCCCAACAACACTTCTTTCAATCAACCATACCAACTTCTGCCCCCCACTCACCTTGTTTTCGATCTCGTGCACGACTTTGGGGTTCTCATTGAATTCGGCAAGAAAGCCCAGCAGGCTGGCAAAGCCAGGGAAGTGGCAGAGCGCAAGCTGGCGCGCCTCGGGGATCAGCAGACCGTACGAGCATGAAGCCGTGGTGGTCTCAGACCCAAAGTAGCACGACTTCAGCATACCTGAGGTTCAACACACATACTGTCAGCTTCGCATCAACCAACAAGTATACAATCTCTCATGGAAGAGTGACAGCAAACACTTGCCTATGCGCCAGGTTGTGGCGGAGTCGTCGCAGTTGGTGGCAAGACGGCGCTTGGCTTCGGCCACCGCCTCGACCACATCGGGCGTGGGCACGATAGATGTGAGGTCACGGACGGACACTGTGGTTTGAGCCTGCGCACGGTCTACACACATGCAAACAAGTTAATATATGAGTGAATGCATGCACGTGTGCGTGTGTTGATGTGTGGAGCACACCAATACAATTCGTATGTAAGTACACATACCTATGGGGCCGAGACGGCGTGACTCATACTCCCACGCATGGTTGGTGACTTCGACGAGAAACTGCCATGATGGATCGGAGACGAGTGGGCCGTCTTGAAGGCGGTCGGGGAGGTGGACGTACAGGTCGTCATGCTCGTCCCACGCGGCGCACGGCACCACGCTCACTCGGTCCCATGACGTGTAGCACTTGAACTTCTCACGCTCCCACGCGGCGTAGAACCTGGCCCGCTCGAGCTCCGTGTCCCTTGGATCACTGCACGACACCAGGTGTGTTAGCTCCATGTGGTGCATGCGTGTGTGTGTGTGTGTGTGTGTGTGTTTTTGTGCATGTTATACAACACACTCTCATCAACCAATGTCTTCCTGTTGCTTGCCTACGGACGCGTAGGGGGACGCCTGTAGCAAGCGAGACGTCCTTGACGGCGTGTACGAGGCGGGCAAGGCGCTTCTTGTGGATGCGGAGCTGCTTGCGTGCAGCTTGCTGCGTAAGGTGTGATGTAGCCGGAGTGGGATCCATCTCACGGCCAAGCAACGAGGACACTGTTGCAATCTCCTCCTCAACCATAACCTCTCCGTTCACTGGCAAGGCAGGCAATAGGCAGCACTTGTTAGCAGCTCCAAAGCATGAAAGTAGTACAGATTGAACTGGCTGCAAGCCATTGTTGAAAGGCAACATTGCATGTGCACATGTGCATGAATCATTGTCACTGCACGTTCAGACGTGAGTGCATGTGTGTGCTTACACTAGTGCGCATGTTTGCGTGAATGTGTGCGTACGAGGGTGTCTTGTTGTATGTACCTGCTATGGCTGAGCCTGCCATCTGGAGTGTGCGTGCCGGCTGCGGTGTAGGGCTTGGGTCTTCAGCGGAGACGGCCAGGTAGGGTACGGCCAGGCCTACCCTCATGGCGCCGTCGGTATAGTGGCTCATCCGCACTCCACCCTGCTGCCGCCGCCCACTCTTCCTCCTGGAGGAGGACGCCGGCATGGCTGAGAAAAGGAAGTGAGCCGCCTCATCGCTCACGACGCTACCACGCAACCGGCGGCGGCAGTCGCAGGGAGAGTAGGACGTGGACGCCTGAGGTAAGACCAACGACATCAACGACATGGACGACAACAAGGGTAAGCGTCACAACACAAGTTCAAGAAATAGCTGCATTCTCACCTTGAGCTGTAAGGCGCTGGCGGCCATAGCCGACGTCATGGCGACAAACAACACTGACGACACCAACGCTGAAACTGTTTGCCTCTCTCTCTCTGGTTCCTGGTGCCTGCACCAACACAGACGCACACAGCAGTTGACCAAACTGCGCGAGGCGCTGGAGAAGGAGTAGGGGACAATCCCACTAAAGCAAGGCAAGCCAGAATGCACAGCAGGCTTGAATCACACAAGCTGAAGGCGACTGCAACCCCTTTTATCTCTCCTCTCAACTCTTACGTTTCCACAAAGACACGAGACGGCGCGGCTATCAGCCAAAGGCACTGCTTGCCTTCTTGTAAGTCGAGTCGAATGCTCTCCTGGGCGAAAAAGGCACAGCCTTTGCCCTTTAAGGCAGGCGCCGTCGGCGACGAGGCGGGCGGATAGCGCAATGCGCACTACAACACCGTCCGCGCCGCCCCTTCCTTCGACCTTGCTGACTGCCTGCCTGCTGCTGTGCCGCGCGTGTCAGACGGGCAGAGACCGTGGCAACATTGCTGACATCAGCAAACGACGACTTCAAGAGAACTGTGTCAGTTTCACAACTGACAGGTTTATGAGAGACGTAACTTTTGGCAATCAACGCCATCTACTCATGAAGTGGTCTGTTGTTGGGGTATTTTGGTATAGGAGGAAAGCAGGCGACTCGCACTGCGTGCATGAACTTTGTCAAAACTGTCATCAAGCTTCTCTCCTGTCATCATCCTTCAACGGCTTGCACTTTATCAGTTGTACCGTGGCCAAAGACTTTCTGCTCTCGACCAGCATTGCTGACGCCGCAAACATGCGTCATGGTACATGACCACGTCATGTTTGCGGGTATATTACCAGGGTTAACGCAACTGTTGGTCATCTGCCCCACCCTGCGTGTCAGACCCAGACACTCTTGTGGTTGCTGCCGGGCTTTCCATTAATCCGTCGATACCGGCGACAGGACGATTTGCCAAATACCGCCAGAGGACCACGCTTTCTGGGCCCTTCGTTGCGGCGGTGCGCGGTATCTAGCGCGGAAACGAGACAATGTGTGGCGGTTAGCGGTTGTAGCAGATATTCATCTGACGGCTCAAGAGAGTGCCAGGCGACATCGGACGGAGGCGAAGTACTTGCGAGACGCAGCTTTGGAGAACGCAGATATTGATATGCCGCGCGCTGCATCGCGACGCGCAGCCCCTGCGACTGTTCGCAGCCTGCGACTGTTCGGCACGTTTCATGAAAGGAATCGTCGTACCTTGGCCGGGCAGCTTGTCCAGCTTGGACAAGTTATTGCGAGCCAACTTTTCAACGCGGTTTGGATTGTTGCGTGTGATGGAAAGTAGGCTGAGGACAGTCCTCAGAGGACTCCAACATCTACCTTGCTTGGGATGCATGGGTTTTGTTTAACAGCGCGGACAACATGGAGCAGCGGCAACAATGACAACAACAACAACTACAACAACAACAATAACAACAGCAATGACCACGGCTCATTTTGCCGCCTAGCTTAAGGGCTGATTTGTATTGCATTCCGATGCATGCAAAGGTGAGCAAGAGTGCATGCAGTGGTACATGGGTGCAAACCTCGGCAGCAAGACATTGTTGGTACAATCAATGTTTGTGTAATTCATTATGTTATTTTCAGCATTTAATTTTGTGCAAACAATACCATTAGCGCAATATGCAAAAGATGCAATGTTATCACATGCATGGAAGGAGTGGGCACCAGCACCACGCACAGCACTGCCATGCACAGCACTGCTACATTCTGTACTGCGCGCCCTGTGACCACGGCGCTCACCACTCTTTCGCTTTCCTTCCCCTTCAGGTTGCTACACTATCTCTGCCATCGCCTTGCTACCCACCGCATTTGCACGCACGCACGTAGGATAGTGGCTGAGCTAGTTGGTTTGCTTACAAACTTCACTCCCCGGTCAGAATTGTTGGTTGTCGTTGTCATGTGTCTCATTGACTCGCTGGTTGTTTGTGCATGTTATCTCATATCGTATGCATGCGATCAATAACAAGCAAATGATATACCAAGTGCACCCTGTGATTAGCAAAATGACCACCCAAATCAATGCTTGCATCATCACCACTTGCCACTATGCTGATATGTATTGGACTTGCTACTTTAAAACACATTGTTTTAATTGATTTACACATTGAGGTGTAAGGTTAAACGTAAAAGGATGGTCACAGGAAAATGAAAAATATATTATTCTTGTATCGTGATCGTTTGGAACATGTGCAAACACATTCAATATTGCTTAGATACGTCGTCTTGAATCTAGTTTGCTGCAAAGGCGTAAAGAGCTGAAAGAATATAGCATGTACATAACGAAACACGCGTTACATTAATGACAAGCGTGGTATTGCAAATACCACAACAATATAACAATGTCATAGCACGCAGAATTCCATCACATGCATGTAGGGTGCTCCATTACCTGCTAAGCTTATGCATGCGCATTGCTTTGTGACCAACAGCTTCTTAGACCAGCATGGTCTTTAGCCACTGAGCCTTGACCACCATAATATCGTTGGATTGCACAATGCATAAAAATGCGTGATATTTTCAAACATGGTTTGATGCTCATCACCGTGTCAAGCAATAATATGCGACATGGCCGACTGGCTGCAGCACACCCGAGCAGCCTAACCAAACCAGCACTCCCAAGTCGCAAGCGCGTCCTCTGCCGCAGATGAAGCCCGCTGCTAATCTGTCTGCCCCACCTACGGTCTTGTACTTGCACTTGCATTTACGCCGACTAGCCTAGGGAAAGCCCCTGCAGCCGAGAGGTGGTGGTGTGGGAATAAAGTGTTGTGCTCTAGGTATTGTGCTTGTGCTTTGTGAGCTTGGCATAGCGTGTTGCACAATGTTTTCCTATACCCTAAGCATGCATCCGTAAGGTCGAGTATTCATAAGTTCTAGAGTATATACCAACCAGGCTCAGCCACCCATGGCAACTACCAGGCAAAACCATTCTGTGTCATGAAGCCTATCAACCCTGTATATTTTCTTTGGCATACTGCTGCGACACTCACCACGCAACCTGCGACGAATACAGCTATGCAGCTTGTGACTTGCTGTGCACATTATCAACAAGAGTTGGGTCGCTCAGACAGACGAGTCGTGAGTTTCTCTATGCTGCTGTAGTTGTTGCTGCTGCTGCTGCTGCTGCTTCAGCGTCAACCCTTCCGTGCTGATGCCCATCAGCGGCTGCCCAGGCTCACTGTGCACATCATCCGAGCCAGCGGCCCAGTCATTGACCAACCCTGGCCAACAACGTAATAGCTCGTCACACAACCAAACAAAGCATGAGAGACATTGGTGCCAGCCCGTGCGCGTGCGCAATGCGCGTGCATGCGTGGGCGTGTAAGTGTGCGTGCGCACTTGTGCATGCCCACATGCGCGCATGCCCACATGTGCGCATGCGTGCATGCACTTTTGTGTAGGTCCATGGGTTTGTAAAAAGTAAACAACAACGTGTGTGTGCCTTCGTGTGCTTACCACTCAGGCCGTTGCGGGGGCGATGATGGAGGCGTGCCGACACTCTTCTGGAGCGCTTTCTGCTGCGGAGGGAAGCGAACGAGAAGGCGCCGACAAACAGCGCGGCAATTCCGATCATGTGCCATATGAACGCGAGTATCACCGTCGTCATGTACGGGTTGATCGGCACGTCGCCATAGTACTCAAAAAAGGCTATCTGCCAGAACCAGTTGCCCTGCAAGCGCACACCCGCTTGTGAGACAACTGCACAACTTGTCGATTACTACAGTGTTATCTGACCATATGCACTCCTGCCTGAGTGACTACAGCATCGAATGAGCAATCCAACTAATGTATGACATAATGGATGAACGAATGGATGGATGAATATTTAGGCAATGAATGCATAAGCAAATGAGGTCATGAGTGAATGGTGGGAATAAATAAAGGTGTTGTTGGTTGGCATGAGTGAACAGTTGGCAGGACACAACAGCATGGATGCGCTGATGATGGTTGCATCAAGCTCTCAACCTGCAGCATGACGGTGTACGTGAGCATCACGGCGGCCCAGAAGCTGTGCGGCATGGCCGACAGCCACACGCCCGCAATCGTGCACGCGAAGATCGTCATCGACAGGAGCCAATGCTGCATGATGGCGTTCTCGGGCGTCCCGTGCGCTGCACACGCAAAAGAGCAAAGAAGTCACACTTAGTGTTAACGTGTTGAGAACCAAGCATGTGTGTTTGTTGCAAACAGTGCAGTGCAGCACATACGGACGTGCATGTAGAACAGCATGGCCTCCTGGAAGAAAGCGAGCGTGTAGAGTACAAACTCTGTCCGCTCGGGAAACAGCGTGCGGCCGACCGGCGTGCGCGCGGAGAGTATCGTCGCGCATGCGCCGAGGCCGAAGCCCGCATACCTGTGTGTTGGACAGATCATATGCTGCGATAATGCACACACTTGTAAACACATCCACGCAGGTGCACACCACAAGTGCAACAACATGGTCATGCGCAGCACCCACACAGTCTTAACGCGAGCACATAGGTGCTCCGCAAGCATGTGCGACCACTTCACGCAAGCGCACGCATGGAGACATGCACGCACATGCATACATGCACGCACATACATGTGCAAGCGCATGCCCACATATGCAAGTGTGCACACGTGCGCGCACATGCACGCGCGAGAGACACCTTACATGGTTGTGTGTTGCAGGTTGTTGACCGATCGCAGTTCACCATCGTAGTAAGGCCGCCAGTGCGCCGCGGTCATCTCGATCATGATGCCGACGAGCGTCATGCCGGCGATGACGAGGGGCTCGAGCAGCGCGCTCCACGGCATGCGACCGTGCGCAAGGGCATCGCTGCTGCTGGACACGCAGCAAAACTTCCTGAGCAAACAACGTGGGCTGCGTGTTTGATGCAAAGCATGCTTACATGGTTGCAACACAACGTTTGAAAACACATACCAACACACGCATGCACACGCACATGCTCAAACACATGTACACGCAACCCTGCGCGTGCACGCACACATACATGTGCCAAGTGCGTAGGTGCTGGGAAAAACCCCAACAGCGAAACGCACAACATACAACTCAACCTTGGGGAGGTTGATGGTGAGGAGTTGGGCGACGTGCGCGAAGATCGCCGCAAGCTTCCAAACGGGAAGAAAGGGAACGGCCGCCCCGCAAAGGAGAACAGAGGCAGCGAAGCCCTTGATGCCGCTTGTGGTTTTCTACACACAAAGCACACATACGAACATGATGTTTTTTTGGGGCTCTTCTGCATGTGATAATCATGTACATTGCTCACCTTGTGAGTGGTGCGAGTGTGCGCGCGGCGTGCAAGCGTGACAGGCAGCGCAGCCACCAAAGAGCCCACAAGATGAAGAACGTGCCCGGAATGATGTGGCCCCCAAAGCTGCCTGTGGGGGGCCGGCCTGGCGGCTTACCTGCGCGCGTACATGTGGGTGTGTACGTGTGTACTTGCGTGTTTATCTATGTTATATGTTATATGTTTACGTGTGCGTGTGTACATGTGTATGGGTTTGTGTGCAAGAATGTGGCGAGCAGTCACTATTAGGAACTTGCTGCGTAGCGGCGTTATAACAGTGGAGACTTATAAGCTGCTGGTAGAGACAATCTGTCACATAGCAAAGGTCTTTGCTATGTGACATATGTGTGAGATTACAGCCTTAAGCACCATTGCAGCTACCTGGTGCAAACATGCAACTGTGGAGACGATGTTTCACACAGATCGAATGAGTGCAACCGTGTCCATTGTCATCTGCTGAGAAAAGCACTCAAAACATGGCATGGTCTCATGCTGTCCCTACCTGTTGCGTCCACCTGCATGTCCATCTCCATCATCTTAAAACCGATCGGTTGTTCGTTGTTGTTCAATCAACCCCCTTCAATCTGTTCTTAAGCTGCCTCTGACGAAAGTCGTGTACACTCTACTACTCTGCTTACACACGCGCAAGAGACAATAGACTTGAACTCTATGGCGGCAAGTGCACGAACAGGTTAAGCGGCGTTGTAAAAGGGGGCTTATATTAATTGCAAGGCAGATGCAGAAAGGAGGGGCTTCGCCCTAAGCTTCTTTTTAGCACGCCGCCGCCGCCAACGACAACGACAACGACATCGGCGCCTTGGACCGTCCAAGTTGGACGACTCCACCATTGGGCGGACGGCTCGCAACGTAATCGTTGCCACAGCGTAACTTGCTTACGTGTGCGGGCGTGCCAAAATGACGCACTGTCAATACAGACAGAGACACCAATTGGTATCTTTCTTACATGCTGCAAAAGCGCATGCAGTTTACACATGACCATTATCTTGACGCAGCAACACGTGCGAGATTGTATACATAACTGATCAAGTTTCTGCGTAATTGTGCATGCATGTTGATGATTTGCACACACTTAGTGGAAAAGAGGCTTTTATGTACGGTGTATATAATAAACGTAGAAATATGCTACACACATTCAAGATACATCATACACCAACATCATGCTTATGATCCATCCCAATATTATGATGATACAGGGTGCAACTGCAATGCGATGAGATTTTATAAGCATGTATAAGCATCTCGAGCTAGCGCAAGCCCCCAAGATGTTGTGCTATGCTATGCT
>RHPI01002503.1:945605-959344 GCA_009103225.1 Chlorokybus atmophyticus
CCCTTCCATTTGGCAGACACCCACACCCACCGCAACAAATCTGATAAAGAGATGGTTGGGCATGTGTGCAACCAGCATAAAGCGCATGTGCAGGTGACTACCGTTGCCATGTATGCATACATGGATGGCTGACAGGGGGCAATACAGGTCAGGTCTGGTGGCATTTAACGAATAGCAGGCACATGACTTAGCTTGGTGGTCAAGTTGATAAGTTGTTGTGTTTGTAACACTGCATGTGCATGTAGGTTTGCATGTAGTAATTATCTCTTGCATTTTGTACACATGCACAATACATAAACGAACAAGCAAAGCATTAATAATGCTGGAGGCGGGAGCACTGTCAAATCTTGATTGACTCTCCACCTCAAGCGATAAGTGTATTACGATTGCACACATTGGTGACCTACAACACAATCATGCAATAATGTGGGTGCATTATTGCTTGATCGGATGGACGGGGCATGCATATGCTACTGTTCTGGTCCAAAGCACACACCATGCATGATGCGCTGCGTGATAAGGTGTACATGCCACTTGTGAAAACAAGTTAGAGTACCTAATGTACAAACGCTGCCTGGGAGGCTTTGCAAGTTGAAGCAGAGCCTCTCAAGTGCAGAGTCTGCTTTATTGCCCATCATCATGTTGTGAGAGTCACAGGGACATGGGTTTTATCAAGTGGCCTCGCATGCCCACCACAACCGACGCTTGCTTTTGTGCTGAGAAACCATATCATCATTACAACATGTGGCGCTCACCTGGGCGGGTGCACCTGCAGGAGCTGGCCAAATGCCAAAAATTGTATTGCCCACGTACTAGGAGACGAATTCATCCCCCTGCCGGCCAGAACCTTGGCACTCAAGGTGCCTCCTTCCTCTAAGCTGATCACAGATCGTGCACGTCATGTGGTCCAGCACAAGGGTCTGCCTGCTCCTCGGAGCTCCTTCACCTGCAGTTCTGCCTGCCCCTGTCCTTGTCTTGCCTGCCCAAACCCTTGCACTGCACATGGGAACCCAGCGCCCAAGTTCGAGTTGTTGGCTGGTTGGTTGGTTGGTTGGTAATAAGTGCTTTGCCCGTGTACTGTTGTTGCTGCTTGTTGGCCTACTCTCAATTCCATGCATTAAGCATGTACTTGACCAAGCCCAAATGAGCGCAAGTTGCTGCTGCCTGTGTAGTGACTCAATTTGGCACCCAATTCACGGTGAGTAAATTACAACCGAGTACTTCTGGAAGTCTATGTGCATGCGGGCAATGAGCTTATGGCTGGAGGTCTAACCCTTGCCATTCTGCAATTCATTCCCCGCCATGCATTGGCATCCCACAACAAGGTTCAGGTTCACAGGATATGCCGACTGCTTCATGCTGTTGAGGGCTGCCGTCTCACCAGATGGATACAACAGCCTTTCATGGAGCGGGGAGCTTCATCAATGGCGAAGAAGAACACAATTTCGCAGTATACCGGTACAATATCAACACCCACAAAGCTGATGCGTCCGACCATGCAAAACACCATTGGTTGCAGCAACTACTTGTGGCAAGACGTTCAAAACAGCTCAATGTACCGGTTTCCTATCGTGTCCCTGTTCTTCTTGCGCACGGCGTTGCGTGCCTCCTCTGCGCTGTCAAAAGTCACTGAGGCTTCACCACTAGGGCTGCCATCTGCCCGCGTGCGCAGCTTAATTGAATCCGGGATGACGGAAAAGTCTTTGAAGAACTCCATTATGTCGCTGACCTGGCATGTTCGCACACATGGAAATTAGCAAAGAAACAACCACAAGGCCACAACTCTGTCTATCCTGCACAGCACGTTCATCATGCTGGTTGTCTGCTGCCATCTGGCTTTGTGAATTACCGTGCAACGGTAAGGTAGACCTCGCATGCGCACAGTGGCTTGAGACTCATCCATCCTTTGCGAGCCCCCTTGGTAACGCTGACCTCTCCCGCCTCCCTGGGGCCCCCAGGCCTGAGCAGCCATCTGCATTTGATACTGCGCCATGGCCGGATCTATCCCCATGGGCGTTGGCGGCATGCCCTGTGAACACGCCACACAGGTCATGCTTGTTGTCTTCTGATCAACTCGCGCAGTTATCAAGTACACATAACTCTGTCTACTATTGCAGCCATAGGCACCTGCTGCTGCATCATTATGACCATGTTTGGATCCATCACTGGCACCATCCCTGTTGCACCTATGGCCGCCAGCATCTCGCTGCAGACCACCAAAACTGGTGAGCCAGTAACTTCTGGCAAGCAAAAATATATGCGGGTGAAATAGGCACCTTTTTGAGGATCGAAAGATCTCCACATATCTTGACCCAACGTTCTTCCGGTCTCGTTCTCTCAAAGCACGCTGCAGGTACAAGAAATGTTACGGTATTTCCCACAAAGACAACAATTTACTTGTAAAAATCTGGTAGCCAAACTTTCTGCCCTGCAACCATACCGCTGCTTCAGCCGGAGACACAAACTCTGCAAATGCTTCTCCCGTCGGTCTACCCTCGCCCCTCCCTTCATAACTGCTATACACCTGTAGGCAGGACCAGCGAGTTTGTTCAGGTGGCGCACTACAGTGTGTATGCTTTGCAGGCATAACAACACACACAGCACATTCACAGTTGTATGCAAGCTCGGCACAGCGTATTGTTGACAGCTCTGGAAGTACCGCGCGCAGGACGTGGTGAGCAACTTACCAACTGAATGCCATTCATCACGACGCCGTATCCCTCAAAAAACGCTGCCAGATCCATCTGCAAGGTCACGAGTATTTGAGCCACGTATCGTTGCAAACAACGACATCAGCAGGAACTGCAACTTACTAAGCACGATGTTTCTTTCACACAGACATGTTGTGAATCTCACAAAGTTTTTAATTGCATACCTCTGTTGCAGAGAATGGCAGTCCCCTCAGTTTGAGAACTGCGTTCTCCCCGCCAACCCCACTTACACCTGGTGCCATCATGCCTGGCCCCATTGCAGGTACCTGCAAGATGCCATCAAAAAAAAAGTGTTGCAGTTGAAGTTACAGCTGAAGTTAAGTTTTCCATATCGAAAATAGCAGCACATTGATGCCTCCTTCACTTGTTCGGACACTGCAAAACATGCAACAAGACAGATACTCAAAAGTGGGTTAACAAGTATACTCCCGGGCGTGACTTACACACCTGACCTGCACCATAAGTCAACTGGCTAGCACCATAAGCAGCTGGTGCAGCCCCGCGCTGGCGCATCGCTTCAAGCATATCCCCTTTATTGCTTCTGAAAACCTCTATGTACCTCTGCAATACCAAGAGTGAGCATTTCTATCCACTCAACACAATGCTGATATTCGCACCAACCAGTTGTCCGACCAGGGCTGTGCAATAAAACAACACTGCTGAACCACGAGTATTGCATGCAGCATCACTTACACTCCCAATGCGCTGCATGTGTCTAGACACACTGGCATGCGCGTGGTCTTCAGATGAAAACTCGACATATGCCTGATAACAGCAGCAGCAGTGGTCAGTCCCGCCGGCATCACCCCTGCCAAGTGGTGAACACCAAGTACCACACGCACCTCCCCGCTAAATCTACCATCTGGTGTTGTGAGAAGGTAAATGCCATCTGGTACTATCTCCAGCCCCGAGAAAAAGTTGTAAACATCGGCGAGAGTTGCACTGGCAGAATCCCATCAGAATGAATCAGCAATTGCAGCATTGTGCGATAGAATTTGCATGGTGATGATGCAGACCACACACCTGTAGGGAAGACCCCGCATGCGCACTACACCTTCATAGGCAGGATCAGGATGGCCTGCTGCCACATAGCCGGCAGCGGTGCTGCTTGAGGTGCTGACTGCTGCACCCGGCCGCGGTGAGTAACCTCCCCGCTTTGCCGCATGCTGTACGTTGGTTGAGAATAGGGTTATAATGGTTTCATCATCTTTTTGCAGTACTACATAAGCGAAAGGACATTGCAAACCTGCATGTCGCCATGTGAGCTGCGGAACACTTCAACATAACGGCGGCCCATCATCTGCCTGCAAGCACATTTTGCATATTGACTACTGGGGCAACACAGCTGCAAAAAGGAACACAGGCATTGGTTTAAACCTGTTTCTTTCAACTGCACTTGCGACATCCTGCTCGTTTGCAAACTCAACAAACGCCTCGCCAGTTGCACGACCTGTGACACATGGCCACCATGTCACCTCAACCTGAACCTGATCCTGCAATATGCAATTAACAAGCACACAGTCACCTTGAGCAGTAACGCCTAAGATGATACCATTTGGCACTATCTCCAGCCCCTTGAAGAACTCCATGATGTCCTCCTCGGTCGCAGAGTAGGGCAAGCCTCTCAGCCGCACAACGTGAAGATGCCTGCTTGAACAAACAGAAGCGGTTGGCCACGAGTGCGTGTCTTGTTTATCCGACTTGCAGGTGTATTCTAAGTGAAATGTCAGGCGCGTTCAGTTGTCACAGCATTGCTCTTCACCTGTCAAATGACCCACGCCGGTCTGCACCGTTCATAGTGTACGTTTGAGGCAACCCAAACTTCTCTCGCGCAGCTAGCGCAGCAGATGTAGCAGCTGGGTCCATTTCCACGTCCTCTTTGTCGGGCCGCCGAAACACGTGGCCTGAATATTTCAAATATATGGTTACTGTCCATTCTTACCAAGTAGTAAGCATACTGGATCAAACACTGCAGCCACTGCCCTTTTGTTTACGCGCGTGCATGATGGTATGTGGGGGGGGGCGCGTTCAGTTGTCACAGCATTGCTCTTCACCTGTCAAATGACCCACGCCGGTCTGCACCGTTCATAGTGTACGTTTGAGGCAACCCAAACTTCTCTCGCGCAGCTAGCGCAGCAGATGTAGCAGCTGGGTCCATTTCCACGTCCTCTTTGTCGGGCCGCCGAAACACGTGGCCTGAATATTTCAAATATATGGTTACTGTCCATTCTTACCAAGTAGTAAGCATACTGGATCAAACACTGCAGCCACTGCCCTTTTGTTTACGCGCGTGCATGATGGTATGTGGGGGGGGGCGCGTTCAGTTGTCACAGCATTGCTCTTCACCTGTCAAATGACCCACGCCGGTCTGCACCGTTCATAGTGTACGTTTGAGGCAACCCAAACTTCTCTCGCGCAGCTAGCGCAGCAGATGTAGCAGCTGGGTCCATTTCCACGTCCTCTTTGTCGGGCCGCCGNCCTTGCCATTGGCAATTAGCTTCTCATTTGGTTCGCTTGTGAGTCCCAGAACTGTAGCATGTCAAGGACCCCAGCAGATGCATTTGTGCAACTGACAAAACGCATTGAGATGGATACACTCCAGCATAGCCTGCAGCGAGTTGACTTGCGGAGGAGCTTGCGGGTAGCATATCCTGAACTCCGCAATGATGTTGATATACTGCCCATAATGAGGGGCCAGACTAATCTCTGCAGGAAAATGAAGATTAGAGAGGGGTAAAACTGGGTGCATGCATGCAGTCGTGACACACTTCTTACACCACTGCTCAGACCTTTCCCAGATGCTTCCGGCCGAAGCAACTCGTGCATTGGTGCGGATGTGGCTGTGTCGCCGCACGGTGTCAGCAATGCAAAGAACAAAATCTTGCCACAATGATGCCAACGTATCAAGGAGCGCAGAGAGGCAATGTGCACAACATGCATATGCATGTGTCAACCACTGCTACGGTGAGCAATGCTGGCTCACTGCCGGCACACCTGTCGCGAGGCTGAAAGACTTTGGTCCGAAGCTGCTGTACAAGTAGTTGTCCAACTGCACAGCAACACGCATTCATTGTTAATATGCAGCACAACAAACCAGACATACATATGCAACAACCCTCCCCACTTACCTGCTGCACGGTTTCATGCAACGAGCCTGCATTCAGCAATGCAGGATCTTGGGTCCGTATCCAATCCGGCCTCACTAAAAGCTGCTTCTGGTCGACCATAGATGCTGTCTGCATGTCCACAACGCCCCAAGAAACACACCCAATCTCGCGCAACCCCGTATCATCTTGAGTAGCCTCCAAGTCCAATACAACAATGTAGTCTGCAAGCAAGGTAACCCACATTGGTGCCATCATCGCAGACAAGCCAGCGACCTGCCTGCAGCCTTCTGCTGTAAAAGATGACGAACGAGCAACTGACATGTGCAGTTCTTGCTGGTAAGACTGTTGTCACACAGCACAATGCATGACCATCCCAAGCAAGAAAACATACAAGTCTCTCAGTGTCAACGCAAATAGCTGTCGCAAGCTGTTGGCAACAGCTGTAGCACCATGCGTCGCATCGGGATTGACGCACAACACTTGTCTTGCCAGCTAACATGTCGCAAACCATGCTAATACACCGTAATCGTGCAACGTAGCGTTAACGGTAGTGTCAAGCAACGCGACACAATGCACTGGCGAAGAATATGCTCGCACCTAATCCGGCCAAGTCCGCTGGCGCTCCGGCCACAGAGGCGGCCGCAGCCATGCTACCCGGCGGCGCACAGAAAGGCGGTGGAGCTACCTCACCGCATACGCTCCGTCCTCCTCAGGGGCGCCCGCCCCGCCCCTGCATGGCGCCAAGAGCACCGCCACCGCCGCCCAGCCTCCCGCCGCCGAGAGCTACTACACAGCCGTAGCTGCCCCTTACGATACCCGTTTTTTCGCCATGCAAAATACCCACCAACAAACAGAGAATATCGGACTTGGTATCCAAATGGTAACTTACGCGATACTTGAAACCCTAGATACCAGCGGGGAAAACGGCCTTCCGTGGTGAAGTTGCCACCTCAGCTGACGCGTGGCAGTTGTGGGCGGGATCGGCGGCGTGGGCGGCGGCAAGGGCGGCGGAGAACGGCTTCTGGTTGGAAAGTTTGGTTCTGTTGAGGTGGCGCTTGGTGGAGGAGCCTTGCTTGGGGCATTCCTTGGACTGCTTGGCACCTGGGTGCGGGTACAGTCGTGCTGGGGTTTGAGGAGGTCGTCGTTCCCCCTACCCGGAGCCACCAGCGGCAGCCATGTCTTACGCCTACCTGTTCAAGTACATCATCATCGGGGACACAGGTGAGGCACAGGCTCGGTTGAGTTGTCTTAGCGTGTGTGCTGCGGGGTGACACCAAGTTATGGACGCTCACGTCCAGTCAGGTGGTTGTCAGTTGACACTGAGATGGCCCGGGGTTCACTGCGTCATGCTTTGGTTGGTGACCTCCCTACACCTTGTATGCCCTGAACATGCATATGTTAGGCTTTCAGCGTCCATCACACCGGGATTACCTCTGGAGGCATGGGGCTGCAGTTTGTAGTGCTCTTTGCGGTCTGTCCCGTCGTCGTGTATGGATGTATAGCTTTGGCCAGGAGCACCAGTTTGGACAGTCGTCTCGCATTTTTACTATTTGCGTCTCTGGGAGTGCTGCCTGTGCCTCGCTCGTGACGCCACTGTTTGTATGCAGGCGTAGGCAAATCATGCTTGCTGCTGCAGTTTACCGACAAGCGTTTTCAGCCTGTGCATGACTTGACAATTGGCGTGGAGTTTGGGGCGCGCATGATCACAATTGACAACAAGCAAGTCAAGCTGCAGATCTGGGATACGGTGAGTAGGGGAGTCGATATCGTTCTGTGTTAGGTACAACCTTGCTCGATTGAAGCAGTGCCTCAAAAGTATATGTCAACAATTACTGCACTGTCCAATTCGAATTGTGCGGCAGGCTGGCCAAGAGTCCTTCAGGTCAATCACCCGCTCATACTACAGAGGAGCTGCTGGTGCCTTGCTGGTGTACGATATCACGAGGTACAGATGTTGTGCCAACGCATGTCCCTAGTCGTAAGTGCATTACCTAGACGTGTTTACTGTCCTTTTTCTTCGCTCAACGCGCTAAGTTGATTTGCTTATCTACATTGTATGCACGCGCGGTCTGTGGGAAGCGTTCGTAACTTGATAGGCCAGAGGAATGCAAACGTATAGCAATCAGTACAGCTTGTTTGGGATTGTATGCATTGCACTAGTCAGTATACTCTCTTGATTTTGTATGTTTCCTTCGTTTGTTTGGGGCAAGGATGGGGAGGGTTATACGTTCTGATGTCTCGAGTTGAGGTTGTCATTTTATTCATCTACGTGGTCGTTACTGTAGGCGAGAGACATTCAATCATCTCGCAAGCTGGCTTGAGGATGCACGGCAGCATGCCAACTCCAACATGACCATCATGCTCATTGGCAACAAGTGCGACCTTGCGCATCGGCGGGCCGTAACCACAGAGGAGGGGGAGCAGTTTGCCAAGGAACATGGCCTTGTGTTCATGGAAACATCTGCCAAGACTGCGCAGAACGTTGAGGAGGTCAGCATTTTGTGCTATGTTGCGTGTATGCCCTTCAATGCGACTTCGGTACTGAGCTTGAGAGATGTGTCCAGGCTTTCATTGACACTGCAAGGAAGATCTATGAGAAGATCGAGCAAGGTGTCTTTGATGTCTCCAATGAGGTCAGCCAACCTGCCTCACTCCTGCTCTACTTTGCCTGCCGCATTTCGTAAGCATGCAAGTGCACGCGTGCTTAACACACTTCGGTTTGGGCAGTCATATGGCATCAAGGTTGGGTATGGTGCCGGCGCGGGTGCTGGAGGTACTGGCGCTCGCACAGATGCTGCTGCTGGGAGCAAGGGCGGCTGCTGCGGTTGATCTTGTAGATAGTTATCTGTACATGTGTTTAGTTTCAAGTTCCAATGCCAACACCATGCATCTCCTCTGACATTCAACCCCCTGCTTGAGGTGGTAGTTCGCATCTTGCTTATCTGGAAGCTCAGGTAGATGATGTCAGAGCACTTAGCGTAACTTGGCACGCATAACTTCTGCATACAGCAGTTTTATGCATTGTAGACAAGGTTTATTGATGCAACAACGCGTTTGTTTTCATGCCAGTGGTGGTGAACTGCAGATGTGGTTTGCTCCTGGGCGCATCCATTCCTTGGATGTCGTCCATGATTTCTTCAAAGGCGTTGTGCAGTGGGCAGGGGTGCCTGGATTGCACTTTGGTAGTTTGTTGCCATGCTACAGCACAGTGACTGAGATGTGGTGGTGAAATGGTGATGTGAAGTGGTGTGGTGCTTTGGTCATGTTATGTGGTGTGGTGCGTTGCTGGTGGTGGTGTGTCGTGTGTTGCTAGGTATGTTGACAGCGAGTGTACCCGGATTATATATTGTATGTCACATGTATGCATGTAGAGTAATGTGGGTGATGTGCCAGAACTTGCTGTGAGGCCCTCCCATGAAAAACAGTACTGTACTCGCATGTTTTCTGATCACATACAATGAGAGCAACACGAGTGCAACGCCTTGGCCGTGTCTGTAAAGCACTCACCCTCGCCCAACGTACAGTAGCACAGCATCACATTGCACACCCGCCCTGCTCCTACCTTTGCTGCCAGTTGCTGCTGTGCTACCTCTACATCCTCCACGCTCTCCTCGTGGGCCTCTGGCGTCTGTGCCTAGGTCTGCTTGCCCAACAACTCTGCCTGCTCCTCACCACCCCGTTGCATTTACTTAGTTACAGCACTTACTTAGTTACGAGCCGCTGTGGTTATAAATTGCCTTGTGCTTGTGTGCATGCTGGTGGACTATGTGCTTGAGTGTGCTTGAGTGTGCGTCTTGCATCAGATTCACGGACAGTCTATACAGTATTATTGATTGATGATGTCATTTCAGCAATGGCAAGTCACGTACTGTCTCTTGTGGCACTCTGAGCTGGCAGACGATGTGGTGCATGTGCACAAAGTGGTGTTGAGTACAGGGTGGTCCATCTCTCTCTCTCTCTTATACATGAACCACATGCAAGGAGGAGGTCCATCACGCATGCTGAGAGAAGGCATCTGAACATGCGCTCTCTGTTGCTCTCTCATTACAAATACAGCCAACGTGTGTGTTCATTCAGCTGCTTGCATGCCAGCGATGCACATATGCAACCATCCGCACACAACATGCGAAACAACACGTCACATATCCTATTTCAAGCATACACTATGTTTTCACATTTTCTACTGCCAGGCTATCTGTCCACTCTCACTGCACTACCCCTAGCATGCACAGCCCCCAACCAGCAGTTGCTGTAATACCTGCGACAACATTGGTGAGTACACGTGTTGATAACGTAGTTGAAAGAAACATGTTCGTGCACGTCTCCGTTGTGCACAGCTGCCTCATACAGAGGTAAGTATGTGCCATTCAACTTGTTTGCGTCCATCTGCTCTTCAGTCCCGCAGCAACCAATTGTGCAGGCAAGCGTAAACTAAGCACTGGAAGGCACCGCATTGCAAAAGCTCGCCATGCAAGGTCGATTGACATAGTGTAGCATTTGACACTGCCTTTTGCTGTGAAGCTAGCCACTCACTCACTCACTCACTCCCGTGTGACCGTCTCAACTTTCTTCATAGAAATAGTTGTGATGACAATCAGTATGACCTGCGTTGGTTGCAGCGCAGAATAAGTGCTTGCACCTGTCTTCGCACGCGCCACCCGCACACGTTCTCCTGAGCTCAACATTAAGTAGCTGGCTTCTGCATGCAAGAGTGCCCGCCTTGCTGCCCCCATGCATTCAGCACTTGGACACTGGCCCCGGCTCTCAGTGAGGCTGCAGTGTCCATCTCTTCACCCCCAATTATGGCTTTATGTTGGAGACTGGCCTCAGGGGCACACATTGTGACTCACTTGCTGTGCAATGCACAGTGTGCATGCACAACAAACTCAGCACGTACTGGGTAGTGAGGCGCAGTCATGGCGAGGGCGGCGGCGGCGGCAGGGGCAGGGGCAGGGGCGCCGCTGGGGTGGCGAGCAAGGCTGGCGTGCGCGTGGTTCTTGCTAGATGGCGCCACGCACCTGGGGCTGGAGGGGCTCTACCTCCTGCTCGCCTTCCGAGGGGGCGCCGCCCACCCCCGACACGACTCCTGGCCTGCCGCCTTCCCATGGCGAGAATACGCCAAAGCAGACACCAGGTACGTTTGCATTCGCCGTCTTTGTGTTAACCGCAAGATCTGCTCAATGCATATGACCACAAGTGCATGTTGCTACAACTTCATCTTATCAACTGTGCCACCATGCTCAGACGTTCATTGCATGCTCACATCCTTCCTTGCTTGCAGTACTATTTTGCATGCACGCTTGCTTTTGTACAATGTCTTGTGCAATTATGCACATGCTCGGAACACAACATCCGCACGTCATGCTTGGTTGCATAGATCTCGCTGCCCTGCCCCTTAGTCTCTAGGTGAAGTACAGCACTTGCCCACAAGAAGAAGCATGCTGGCAAAACGTTTACTACTCCTGAACGCATCAACTTCCTGCTTAAACACCCACACACGTGCATGCGGCTTATCTGCTGCAGTCTCCCCATATGCCTCTGTCATGGGGTCCAACATTGTATGAAGTGGAGTTCACGCACCAGTTTGTTTGTAGCCTCTGCGAACCTCTTCATTCACATCCCCTTGAAATGTTTTTGAATGCGCGCGTGCGTGTGTGCATTATGCAGGTGGGGTGTGCGGGACCCGACAGTGATGTCATTGGAGCTGTTGACGGTGCTGCTCTACGGGCCACTATGCCTGTACACTGCCCACGCTGTTGCGCGCCGAAAACCGTACCGCCACTTTCTCACTGTCTGCATCTGCGTTGGGGTAAGGACGCTGTCACGCCGCATTGTCGCATGTTACTTAGTATAGAGTTGTGTCTGTATAGAGCTGTGTCTTAGAAAAACTCAAGCTCAAGCTGATCTGCATCCAGCATACTGCTATGGGGCAGTTTGCATCTCTGCTGAGGTCTGGAACAGTGTATGAAGCAGGCAGTGAGTAGACTCCCATACTGGTACGCATGTCCATGTGCACCCGCATGCACGTCAAAGCACACACCCACACAAGCTACACGTCAATGTGCACATCCACGCATACGCGCGCACCCACACGCACACATGCCCACTCCTATCTGTAAGCAGGAGTTGTACGGTGGATGGATGACTTTCTGCCCAGAATGGTTGACGGGCTCACCGTCATTAGTCACATCCGACCCCGTTTATCTGTGGGTGTATCTGGTCTTCATGAACATGGTGTGGGTGGTCATCCCGGGCGCGCTGCTGGCTGACTCGGGCGCGAAGATCATTGACGCGTGCGAGAGAGCCAAAGTGGAGAGGTTCGATGATAACCCCAACTTGCCTGGCAAAGGCACTTGGCTGTATCAAATAGTTTTTGTCACACTGGTAGCGTACGCTGTCCTTGTGCCTGTTGTACTCATTTACGCTAGTGCGGGTAAAGCTAGCAACAGCTCATTACACATAGCCTGATGAAGATTATTATTAGACCAATGATAGAAATAGCAAAGGTTAACAACAGAAGGTATGTACGTCATGGGAGGTAGTCGTCGTCTCGGCATATTGGCGCGGTTATGCTTAGTGTCTCTGCGGCTTTGTCCCACTTCGCTGAGCCCCTTTTGCAGTCTACTTTGTGTGGCAGTGGCAACGATAATCGGCTGCACCAATTACACAAACAGCTTGTAGTGAGCAGGAGAGCAGGTGAGATGTATGTGTATGTGTGCTACATAAGCAGTATGCAGGGCGTACTATGAGGGTGAGAGGAGCCGTAGGTGCGTGTCTGTGACATCCAAGTCAAGTTCCGACATCGCCTTTGTGCCCGGTAATGACAAGCGAACAAGTAACTCCTCACAACAGTGCGTCGACGGGTCTTTACCAGCCTGCGCCAAAGTGCGTGTGTTTGAACAACACAAGCCAAACACATTTGCTGTGCTGTTGGGCGGCGCAGAAAAACTGACTGCGTGTGTGCGTGCATGCGCGCGCGCGCGCGCGCGTGAGCGCGCGTGTGCTTGTCTGCGTACCAGCCCTAGGTATGCGTCTTGAGCTGAAACCGCTTGCTTGTACAGGAACTCATACCTGCCGCGATGGCACATTGGTTTTGTTGCAACTCATGTGTGGTGCATGAGTAACGTGTGTGTGAGGAGGGGCAGAGGCTGATGAGCAAATCAACCACCAGCAGGAGTGCAAAACTCAGAGGATGCGCATGCATCTGAATCACTGTATGGAGATTTTTGCTGCTTGAGCGCAGCAAAACTGCTCTCACTCTGAGACAACTGAACCACTCTATGCACAGCGTGCTGGTCCTGGACAACGTTACACGCTACCATTGTGAGCGAATCTACGCAAATGAACACACGGTGTTTGTTACTCACTTTGGCCTGCGGCGGTCATCGTACTCGTCATCCACGTCAAGGCTGTCCGCGGGTACTTCCCCCTCATCCCAGATGTCCCTCGCCCCGAGCCTACGCGCTGCACATACAACCCACTCTTTTGCACGTTGCTTGTTGTGGCAGTCTGTTCTCTTCCTTGAGCCACTCAAACATGCTGTTCCAAAGATGAAAAGTGTGCAACTGACCCTTGGGCAGCTCCTTCTTTGCGCGCGCTGCGGCCGCGGCTGGCGTTGGACCTGATGCAATGATTGTGGCTGGAGTGGGCTTGTCGTCCTGTCGTGCGTGTGTTCCACATTACTTGTTGCACAACTGTGTCAGTCACTCACTACGCTGCTGATAAGCTGTTGACGGGAGTGAAGTTTGCATGGAACAGTGTGCTAGCTCCGAGTGTGCGAACCGCGTTGGTTGTTTCACAACTGAACGAAGGGAGAAGGGTGGTTCATATGTGCACACAAGCGCGTGTGCACATATGGACATACGTGCGTGTGCGTGTACATCTGTGCATGCGTGCGTGTGCTTGCACGTGTACGTTCGGG